>JAPFSE010000400.1:0-61858 GCA_030777785.1 Beauveria caledonica | reverse complement strand
GCCAAAACGCGCTGCTGGTCGACGAGGTGCGGCGGCAGCGCGCCGAGGCGGACGCGCTGCTGGCGCGGCTCGAGGACGCGGCGGCCGACGTGCGAGGCGCGAATGAGGCGCTCGGGGAGGTGGTTGCGGCGCTGGCCGAGGAGACGCGACTCGATGCGGAACATGTCTGAGGGAAAGGGAAAACCGAAATCTTTTGAAAACAGAGGGTACACAGTACAATGAGTAGAGAGATCCCCCCGCCCCCCGGATGCGCGCACAATTGGTACCGCGGTAGGGCTGGCGAACTGTTGTTGGTTTCAAGCTACGCGGTTCGGCCACCGTGAGAGAGGCTGGCTCACCTACACTGACTCGGAGGGCCAAGGGAAACACAAGGGGAAAAAAACCACGCCATGTTATGGGGCCGCTGTCGGACGTTCTTCAGGCTGGTTTTTTTTTCCGTCTGCCTAGCGAGAGGTTCCCGGCTACGCTGCGTGGCGTTGGGGAGGGGGAAGTAACTACTATATGCTCGCCGATGGTGGGTTCGCGGGTTCAGCTACAGCCACACGTCAAAATGAGGCGGACACACACACATATGCAGTAACGACGACCGTCCGTCCTCTTATATCCGCCTTTCAGCCGCAAAGGGCAAAATGGTCTAGCGAAAGAGGGGAGGCGGTCCAGAGCAAAGGAATCACGGCTAAAACCTACCCTCTTCCTGACCAGTTACGGGCAAGCAGCAGCAACAGCAGCAACAGCCGTGTGTACCAAGGCCAGACGAGCTTGTTTGCAGATGGGGGAGCATGTTGGCGACGTGTTCGGGTTATTACGAAAAAGGTTACCTGATTCCAATGTGCTCCAGTGACCCGGCAGCCTGCGTGCTTTTGGTCGTCGGCACTTGGCCCACCCACGGCTCAGATACCCGAACCAGCAATTCATTAAGCTGTTGCCTCGTCAACTGTCTCCGCATGGGAGAAGACGAGGCGTGTGTCACCGGCCTGTATCAGGAGTATGAGTCATTGGTTAATGAAAGAAACTAAAGAGTGAGGAATGAAATATGTTGTGAAGTCTGTATTGCGCGGTTTTCCCGTTGAAACCCAGATGCCATATACAAGAAAGCGTATAGTTAAACTTTAGCGACAATAGACTGTGCAACTACTACACTCTGTGAGCAGGCACACAAATGCGCCGCGCCTTTTGATAGCCTTTATAAACCCCGCCGGCTATCTATGCAAGCCATGGCGAAATATCGCACGGGCCGAGAAGGCAAAAGAAAAGAAAGCAAAAACGCCCCGTCCTCTGAGAACCACCAATGCAACCATAATCGTGTACAGGTCCCTTGCTGCTCTTTGCATGCAGCGGCTGTTCCAGGTGGGTATCGAAGCGCAAAATGTCCACCCTGTAATCATTTGTATACATCGTCCCATGTCGTAAATGTTCGTAATAGATGTGCACTTATTAAATGCGCGGGTTTTCTGTCAGCACAGCCTGCCACGGCCCGCAGACGTCTTCGCCGTAGGCTGGTGGCAAGACCCGCACCATGCGTCCAGTGGCCCAATCGACAAACCACTGCTTCCCCTTGCTGATAATGTAGTTGGATCTTCTCGGGCTCCGGAACAACAGGTTGCTGTAGCATAGCTTGGCGTACAGCATGTCGTGCGCCTCGGACCACTTGTGTTCTGGAAACCACTTGCCAGAGAATGGGTCTATCGACGTGTTGTGGTAGGATGTTGTGCTCAGTCGGTGTACCAGCCTAGGCCCTCTGCTAACGACACCACCATCTTCATCTTCTGATTCTTCAGAGTCCGAGTCAATGGCGTTTTGGGCGTGTTCGACTTCGTATTCGACCTCGTGTCTGGGGAAGCCGCCGGTAGCATCTCGTGAAGGAATGTCTGGCTCTTGATCACAAGTAGGACTTCGTAGGCGTCGCGGAGATGAATTGCGTCGCCCTGCAGAGGTTGTTGGTTGCAGGGGCTCTTCTAAGTCTTGTGCCCGTGCAGGGCTTGGCATCCGCACTGGTGATTGTCCGCGGAACCAACGAATACGTTGAACTCGTGGGATGGACATGTCGCGAGGGAACTCGCGCTCGTCGATGGGGGCAGCAATATCAATAGCGGCAAACAACGCTTCGAGCCACTTGACAAAGGTGCCAAGCTCGATGCAAGAAAGAAGAAACTGGTCAGTCTCTGCTCGTATGCGGATGACGTAGCGTCGTCTAAACGTCATGTTAGCGGGTCGGCTCGAAATGTCCAAGAGGGTAACGCACTTTTTATAATCGGCAGCAATACCAGCATCTGCGTGTAACAAGCTGTAGGTCTTTTCAAGCTTGGACTTCCTCACCCAGGGGGGGTTGTCAGGACATATACTTGGGCCGTCTCTTGTCTTTCCCCAACCCCAGTCCTTCTTTACATGGTAGACGTGAAGAGCGGTTCCGTGTAGCACCACAAAAGCGTTGTGCCAACGGCGGTCCTCGGCCCTTTTTGTGGTGTTCTCAATCTCATGCTTCTTGGAGAAGATGCCTTCCAAGAAAACGGAGTTGGAGTAGCCTGGCAACTCCTCGGGGACGTCGCCAGCAGCACAGCTTGACTGGACCATGGCATTTCCTGGCGTAGACTCAGCAGCATCCTGGAAAGGAGACTTGCTAGGCAGATAAGGTGGCGGTAGTGAAGAGCGTCGTGGCGGGGCCGACATGATGCGATGGTAAAACAAGTCTTCGTCTATGGACAAACGTCGCCCCAGCGGCGGTGAGCCTTGGCGAGATGCATGACTGTCTTCAGCAGGAGGCTCCTGCGGCTCGTCCATGGTAATAGAATCGGGCATTTTGTACGCCTTATTCTGAGCGATGACGGATAGACGGCCGCAACACCCGAGACGTCATTCGGCGACACCAACCGGTAGACGTCTAGTTGAGTAGGCTTATGCGTGAAACTCTAGACAGGATGATACGCTGAGAGTTGTGAAGATATGATCAAGTGGCCAGGCTCAAGTCCGCTCATAGCGACCGGCACTGGAGCATGATGAGGTTGACGGAGGTGAGTGAGTGAAAACAAGGGTCGGACGAGACAGTGTGAAAGTGAAAGGAGAGAGGCAGAAATAGAATCTGGAAGAGGCTCCGATCGCAGGCGGGAGGGGCGTATCAAAAGGTAAATAACGAGCAAACCAAGAGCTGTGGACAAGGGTTGCAGTGGAAAAGGGCACCTTGTAGGCTAGTGTGGTTAGAGCTGCTTAGGTTTGGGAAGCACCGGAAAACGTGGGGACCGGCACAGGTGACGGTTGAGACGGAGAATTGACAAGTCAAGAAGGTCTGGAGACTGGCCAGCAGAGAATAGTCGGGTAGGGGTGTGCGCGGAAGGCCGGAGCGTGGTAGACGTGCAGAAGACGGAGATGAACAGGAGTGGTCGGTCGCAAGACTACCGACGTCGACTAGGGCGTGCGTCGCTATTGACCAGGGATGATGGCGATGAGGCGTGAGCAGGAGGCGTACTGATCGGGAGGGGATTGAGCAGAACTTTTCCAAGTCGTGTCTCTGCTCAGTCTGCTGTGCGTCGCAACCGAAGCGGTTGAGGATAGACGGTGGTGGAGCCGCAGAGGGACCTTTTGAGGCGACAGTGTGAGTCGACCGGCAGATGGGAGGCGGGGTTGCAGCGACGTCAGCCAGTGAGAGAAAAGAAATCGGATTTGAAAGTATTCTTCAGGGCTATTTTTGGATATTGAGAGTTGCCAACGCTGACGGCGAGATGAGGGATAAGGCTGGTATTGGCGTCGGGACGTTGAAGAGAGAGAGAGCGTTTGGTGATGGAGAAAGCTGTAAATAGGCAAAGGGTGGCACGGAGCAGCAGTTGACGGGGGTCTCAGAAGTAGCTGCTTGGCCTTTGGCGGGATTTTGGGGGCCAGCCGTTGATGAAGAAGCCGGGCCTGTCTTGCCAAGGATGCCTGGATCTGAGTTGGCGAGCGGCCGAGATGGTGAAAGGGCCGGTGTGATGGGTTTGAGTGGCATGGATCATAAATGGAGGCATGGATGGAGGCATGGAGAAAGTTGGGTGGACCTTTTGATTACCTTAGGTACCGAACAATCAAACAAGCATCAAGGTACCTAAATAACTACCTAGACCTAGGCTAGGTAAGGCCTTGCGGGCATTTGCTGCTTTTACAGTGAGTTGCCAGTGGAGTCGCTACACATTTAGCGCACGCAGCGCCGTTTCGGCGCCACGAGGCCTTAAACAAAAAGCCTGAAAAAGGTTCCGAAGCCCGCTGAAAGCTGGGACAGCGGAGGCACCCACCCCCCAGAGGGGTAACATGGGGGTCAGAGGGCAGGGGGACTTTTGCAGGAACCTTTTCCATTGGGGGAACCTTTGTCCAAGGTACCTCGCCTAGGTACTTACTTACCTGGCCTAGGTATGTATGCAGCCTGCAGGCAGCAAAGGTCACCCACAGAGGCGGGTTCGTACAAGTACCTAGGTAGGTAATCAATGCTTATGCGTGCTTGTGCTTGTTTACCCAGCGCAGGTATCCGTACCCTATCGGCAGACGTAAGACTGACAGACGACAATTGCTGGTAGCACAAATCTCGTCGAGTCTGGAACTAATTCTATATGCTTGGCGTAGAACAATGCGCTAATCACGGCATTCGTGCTGCGCACATCGGAAATCTTGCGCAGAGTGTTTGCGCAGCCATGAGCCCACCAGCCCACGCTCGTCTCATGTACTCGATACGAAGTATGTGCCTGAGTCGAGCACCTGTCGGTCTGTCGGGTACATTTTCCAAAGCAAACGCAAGTCGAATTCTCGCACTGGTCACGCCCGCCGCCCGCAGCTCAGTATACTACCTGCAACAAACACCACGACACAGACTCATCTTTCAATCAATGTTTTCTTGCCTTTATCCCTAGCATCATCACCATCATCAAGCCTCACCCTCGGAGACCCCCGTCCCCCCCTCGCATCGGCAGAAATAAACTCCTTCCTTATTAATCGTACATCGTCAATTAGCCAAGCAAGCCAGTCAGCCCTTTCAGCATACCTAAGCCCTCCCGACTCCTCCACGACCCGGAGCACCCATGACCTCTGGTCCGATGCCCGACGCTACACCATCGGGGTGGCGCTAGGCCCACGGGGGTAGGTGATGTGGTGTCATGGTTACAATGATTGTCATGGTTGTCAACTTTTGCCTGCCGCACTGTCCCGCGCCCTCTGCAAGAGACGGGGCGAAAGGGCGGCGCATTCCCCGTCGTCATCAGGCTCCTGCATGCATATGTGTGTGTGTGTGTGTGTGTGTGTGTGTGTGTGTACATGCGTATGTGTGTGCCTTGCTGGACGCTAATATGGCGCTTTCATTGCAGCTGTCCCCTGCTCTTATTCTCGCCCATTCGACTTCAATTTTTACAAGGAACTACATCATCTTCAGGCGCCACAAATACCGCCTTCGGCAGCGGTAGATAGGAGCGGAAATCGCCAAGGCCGCAAATCACTGATCTGATATCTGTCGGCCAAGAAAAGATAGCTGCTCTACTCTCTGGGGTAGCATATTGCAACTGCATCCAATGACGCTCCAACTTGGGTGTAGCAGTCCACCCGCTCCTCGGCCATTGCATTGGATGCATGCCAGTATGCAAAGGCTCTGAGCAGACTTCCCAGTCACACGCAAGCTGGCCATGGAACTAAGGCTTGTTTCCGGTGCCCAACAGCCCCCGAGAGAACCATTCCATCCAACCAAATGCACAAATTCAAGAGCCTCACGACCCTGGACTTGGCGAGGCTCTTTGGTAGCTACAGTGGCTGTGCTTCACTCTGCAGCATGCTGCATGGCCAGCCGCTCTCCAATTGGTCTGAAGGCTACGTACAGGGCTACACCAACCTGTGTTTGCTCTTGGTGGCGTCCCCGGGGAGGGAGGGGGGGCGGTGGCTTGTTCCCGAGTTGCCCTAGCCGGCGGGCATTGGTCGCTTATCCCATGCAGGCATTGGTCGCTAATAACATGGTAAAATTATAACCTATAACAGATTCTCATCTCTGGTTATTGGGATCAAAGATGGAAGGCAGATAAAAAGCCACCGCCAACAAGATGATACCTCTCAGATGATCGATCGACATGAACTTCTTTGCGGCTCTTACATGTTCCCGTCATTTGCAACTGAAGCGCCTCTCTACGCCGTCATCTTCGACTGCCTTGACGGAAAGCCTGTGGACTGTAGACGTCCGCATGTGCTACTTTGAGAATCAACAAAGGATGTGAAGTGGCTTTTTAGAGCCGTGTACTCGGTGCTCTGTACAATGGAATAGACATGCAGTCGATTCCCAAGCGGCTTTACATTACTGCTTTGAGCAGGATTTCAGTAATGCGCCAAGCCACCAGCTGGATGCCTCCGCCCTCCACTCGCCTGCAAAGCCCTCTCTCGGGGACTTTTGCAAGCCTCTCTCTATTCGTATTACCATTCTGTGCTTACAACTGAGCCCGCAGCAATTTGCTCATTCGTTTATCGGGGCATTCTAGCATTCGACGGGGTCACCCACCCGGGCCCCTCGGACTTTTTGCGGCGAACCTCTGCGATATTCAAAGTAGAACAGCGAAAGAAACACTATTCAATGTGGAATCAGTGACATTTCACTGTAAAACCACTGAAACAGAGGTGACTGCAGTAGTGCACGAAGCACTTGGAACTGCGCGACTAATAAGGTATGTCGTGGTGTGCTGCTCCAAGTGGCGATCATCCCTGCCCCTCTCCAGTGCAACGGTTCACGGTTCACAGGGCGCTCGATCGAATAGAGCGGGCACTGTCTCCGCCCTGGGCAGGCCATGTCCAAAACAATGAGCTTTCGCATCCAGGTCTTGCGTTCCTACTCGGGACTTCAGCCGCTGTAACGTATTCAAAATAGAAACCTCGGTTGGCAGCCGGCAACATCGTTGCTGTGTATGGGACAATTGCGTGGCCATCGCGAAGGCAAAATTACGAGGAGAATGGTGTTTGCTACAATGCCGAAATTGCGCAAAACGAGTCGATTTGCTTGCAATCCGATGAGTCCTACGACAAGGAACTTTTGTTCTCACGGCGCTCGCTGACCTTGTGCTTCAGATTGATGATGCGCTGCCAAAGACATTGCTGCGGCGCGTTGTAAGACAGTGACGTCGTCAGAAAAGACAGCAAAGGCTCAACGCACATGAACGAATCCCAGCGCTGATCGCCCATTCGGCGCATGCATCAGTGAGTCAGTTGGCGTGCCCCGTTTGTTTGTCTCTCTGGGCCAGCAATTGTCATGGCACACCCATGCACACACTCACAGATTCTCTCTTTTTTTTATTGAGAAAGTTGCCCGACTCCGCCATCTCGGTCATCTCGGCGCCGCACACTGCACCGAGCAGGCTCATCTCCATGGCTTTTCCTTGCCTGCCTTGTATGCAAGGCTACGCCAGTTTGAACATCGTGTAGCACACACACCCACGTAAAGTCTGTTGTGTTGATCCCTTTTTTTATCCTTGAAATGTTATTGTATTCATTTTTCTCGAGCTTTTTCAGCTCTTGTTCACTTTCTCATCCCTCTCAGTTCTTGTGGTTTCTTCATATTCTCCGATTTCTCTTCAATAATGTACAGCCACTAGTTGACGTATGCGGGTAGCTCTGGGGAAGCAAGCTGGGAAGCTCAGTGTCAACAATGCTCGGTGAAATCGGCATGTCTCACTGCTCGGTGTTGGTGGTCCTTTGACAGCGGCGTGAGCGGCACACAGCCTTGCTCGACGAGGCGTCCAGGACCCTCTGCATGTCTCACCTGGCGCCATTGTCAAGAGAGTCCAAGCGTGAAGCTGTCTCACTGCTTGCTCATGTATTTGAACAAGGGTAGTGCTTGAACAATGCATCTGAACAAGACTATGAGGATGCACTTTGTATCAACATGTACGCGGAACCATTGGCGACGCCCGGCCAGGATCAACCTCGAGCATTTGAATTCAGTTGTCTTAACTTGAACCCAGCATAGGGATAGATGCACGGATCTTTCAGTTTACACCGCAAAGGTCGCGACTTATCTTTCGGTAAGGCTCGTCAGGTACTTCGACATCGTCGCATCATGGGTATGGTCATATCAAAGTCCACTGCCGCCTCGCCTACGACACTGTCAGTCGACGGGGTTGCTGGCCAGGTTGATCAAATCAACTTTCAGACCTGTACCTTTTGGGGGATATCCCGGGGCCACCGATCTGATGAAAGAGACCGAGGCCGGAATGCTTCGTACATTTTCCCAGTCAATTCTCAAAGACGCCAAGTGCATTCTTTGGGTTGGCGGCTTCGGGGGCAGACCTTGCTCAAAGGAGCCGCCGCCGCAAGCCTTTGACCTGACGAGAAGCGCCCGTGGGCTCAGACAAAGTCGATATGCGACGCGACATCACTGGGCAGGCAGGCAATAGCTGACCGCACTGAACTGCTGTGGAACCGCCTCTTGTTCCATCGTAGAAACGTGGAACACCGTCTCGAGCGACGACTCGAGCCCGCCGATAGTTTGTTTCCCAAAGTCGAGAAACCTCGTCTTGTTCCGTGCAAAGCGAGATGCAGCCTCGACGAGCCAACTACGGTAATCGCCAAGCGAGGACGACTGCAAAACACCTGAGATGCTTCAGGAGCGGCAGTAGCGAGCATACAAGCTGCCCAGCATTGCATCGTGCTTGAAAATAAGAGGTGCTTCGATATGCAATTGCTGCTCACAATACGGCGCCGAGACAAACTTCACAGGGATGCACATTCGGAACTTGGCTTGTCATAGCTTTTGTCATTCGACTCATATACAGTCCGCCCCCCAGCAGTTGTGTTCGTTATTGTATTGTACAGCCCCCTTTGACTCTTCTTTCTCTATTTTCCGTTCCCCCAATCTCCCAATTGTGATACACCGCTTGAATTATCAGTGCCGATCTTGACAACTGCCCCATCTCGTTGTACCCGCGCACACACCGCATACTCGCACTTCTTCTGTAGAAAACACATTACCCGGTTCAAAGCATTCATCTCCGGCTTCATACATTGTCCGTTCATGGTATAGATGCAGCTTTTTTTCGCCCGCAATGCAGTGAAGTAAAAAAACAAAACAAGCCAAAATCATCCCCAGGGGGGCACGCGCATCCGCCAGACAGACCCTGCCTTGCTGCAAGAAGCTGCGCTTCCCTGTCCAAATCAATAATCGATTCGCTCCCATCCGGACTCCGGTACATCCATACATCCGGCGTAGATGCATGCCACACTGTCAAATTCGATGCCCGCACCTCTCATTACAACTTCAATTGAGGCCGTAACATCATCGCATGGTCGCCACAGATGCTGTGACATGGTATCAATGCAGCGTTATTGACCTTGACGATATCCGAATTTTGGTAAAAATGGGCATCTTGATACCCATTTAGGCGTGGGTGGCAGCCTGGGCAGCGCCACGACCGCGAGCAGCGCCACCTCGGCCACGGCCCTGGCCAAAGTTGCCACGGGCATTACCCTGGCCACCGTTGCGGTTGCCCTCGAAACCACCACGGCCACGAGAAGCGCCATTACCGCGACCGGCTCCGAAGCTGGCGCTACCGTTGTGACCAGCAGTCTTGGGGCGACGAGGCTCAACGACAATGTTCTCGCCATTCACGATGTGAGGGTTACTGAAGACAGCAGCTTGGTATCCCTCGAGCGTCTTAAACTCGACGAAAGCACAGTTCTGACACAGTTAGCGGTTTGTGGAGATACAGCGGTGCTTCAAGTCTTGACATACCTTCTGGCGGTTGATATCAAAATAACTCAGCTCGCCGTGAGCAGCAAGCGCAGCACGAAGGTCAGCATCGAGAACCTTGTCAGTCACGTATTTGACATAGCCCATAGTGCCCTCTTTCTCAGCTCCGCCGGTAGAACTAGGCTGGGGTCGGTTCTGGCGCTTAGAATCGACGCCCGCAGTCTGCCAGCCCGAACTTTCCTTGGGAGCCGCCTCAACGGCAGCGGGAGCAGCGGTAGTGGCGGGAGCGGTAGAGGTGGTGGCGGCAGGAGTAGGGGCGGGAGCAGCCGCGGGGACGGGAGCAGGGGCACGGTTCTGGTTGGTGGCGGGAGGAGTCGCTGTCTTGGGCAGCGGGACAACAGGGCGGGGTCCGGCAGCGGCTGCAGCACGGCTAGCCCAGGTCATAGGCTTGGGAGGGCCGGCAGGCTCGGGAGCTGGAGTCTCGATCTTGGCGGGGGTCGGGGCAGGCTCTTTGGGCTTCTCCTCCTCCAGAATCTCTAGCTTGGCGAGCTCTTCGACAACGGGCTCGACAGCAGGGGCAGCTGGAGACTCAACCTTGGGCTCGGGCTCAGTGTGCTTGCCGTTGGCGGTGGCCTTTTCGGCAACCTCGGAGACGAGCTTATTCTCAACGGGGGCAGCCTCGACAACGGGTTCGGGAGCGGTCTCGAGAGCCTCGGGAGCGGCAGCGGCAGCGGCAGGCTCTTTCTCAGCCTCGTCAACCTCAGTCTCATCCTCCTCGAGAATGTATCGCAGCATGTCGTTGAGAACAAAGTATCCGGAGGGCTGCTTGGCGAGGACAAAAGTTTGAACAAACTTTCTGGGTTCAGCTCCCTTGTTGGAGGTCTCACCAATGACCTGGATGACAATGCTATCGTCGGAGGCCTGAGAATCGACGTTGGAGACGCGAACCTTGCAGTCCTGGAAATCGAGAGACTTGAGGCGCTCTTGGATAGCCTGTCAACGCGAAGCCGGATTAGTCTGATTGCTCTCGTGCAGGCTATATTGAAAAGGGAGAGGAGCGACATACCTGACGGCCGACGGAGACGTTGGCGACTTCGGCCTCCTGGCCACAAACTAGCTGGGAGCGCTTACTGTAGAAGAGCTGCGTGCTGGTGATTAGTCTGGTGCGGGTTGGGCAGCGCTATCAGGTCGACTCACGTGAAGCTTCTCAGGAGACTTGCTCAGAGTTGTGTAGTACTGCTCAACAAAGTACCAGCCGACCTCATCCTTGGCCAGGTCGCTGTTGTCGTTGGAAGCGGGGAACTGTTCAGCAGCAACCTTGTGCTGGTCCTGCTGAGCGAAGCTGCCGTTGGTAGCCATGATGATGTATGTGCGTGTGATGTGAGGGGACTAGGCGGCGTCTAGGGGTGGGAGGTGGGCGATATCGGCACAAAGGCTAGATGCGCAGAGCAAAGATGCGAATGTATGTGCAGAGATGGAGATGGAGATGGGTGCGAGTCTATCGAGGGTCGAGCCTAGATGGAATCTGGGCGCAATGTCGAAAGAAAGGAGAAGGTGGTTGCTTTCGTCGGGGATGACAAACAGAGAAGAAAAACCAGCCGGCTTGATACAAGCAAAAGGGAGGTTGCGTGTGAAGAGAGAGAGATTGGGAGGAAAATGTGTGATAAAAACTCAAAGTAAGAGAAGAGAATCTAGGTGAGATTCGTCTGGAGGATGGTGCGACGAGGAGAGGGATGGAAACAAAGTTTCGTTTGGTTCAAGTGTGTCGTCGAGAAGGGTTTTTGGGAGGCAGAGGCGGGCAGAGGGCAGAGAGAGAGGGTTTTGGGCAAAAAAAAAAGGCAGTTGGTGTCATCGCTGTGAGGCCTGGCCCGTGCGTTGCCGCTTTACCTTTTATGGGCACAGGCATTGCACCTGGGGCGATTGCGCACAACGGAAGCCAACATTATTAACTAACTGTAGCAACCATGGACAGACAAACAATATTTTGCATGGAAATGTATCACAAAAGACCAGTCAATACGAGATGCGAGGTAACATTAATAATAAATATTCAGGATTGGAAATGCGTCCCGTTGTAACACAATACACTACCCTCGCCACCCTCGTCACCCTCGTCACAACTCGTCACACTGCATTGCTACTCCCCTATCATTGAAAAAAATGTAGTCAGATAAAAACAGAATGAAATTCTCTTTCGGAGAAATTATCAAAGAATCATCAGCATTATGCCCTTGTCATCATATTCAACCTGCCTGTCGGGCCCTCGCTTGTATCAATCACGCCTTCTACTCCTCCACTGCCGACCCTCAGCCATGACAGGCTTTGTAAACCAGGCTCATCTCTAACTAAAAAGACTACTAAAATCACCACCTCTATCAACTCGACTGTTGTGCATTCCTCCCCTCTCCCCGTCTCCACGCGGTACCTTCGCCTAATGTTCCTCATAGGGCCCACGCTACTCCCGGTCCTACCCCCGCGTTCAAGGTGGGGGGGATCGTCTAGTAATGCCATGAGCTCATCATTCGCAGGCAATTCTTCTCCCTCAGGGCAATCCAGAACCAAGGATTGGACAGAAAGCAAAGTCTTTCACACGCGGAATTGAACCATGGCATCCGTGCTGTCACAAGTCGTAGCCCAGTATAGGCCAGACCTCGGCCCGCTGCAAGAACTCTACAAGCATCTTCACCAGAACCCGGAGCTGTCTGACCAAGAGTCCGACACCGCGGCCTTGATCGCCGAAAAGCTCAAAGCCGTCGCACCAGAGGACCTCGTCATCAAAACAAGCATCGGCGGGCATGGACTCGCTGCCGTGCTCCCCAACGGCAACGGACCTACCGTCCTCCTCCGCGCTGACATTGACGCCCTCCCCGTCGAGGAGCGTACCGGCCTCGCCTACGCCAGCAAAAAGCGCATGGTCCACGCCGCCACCGGCGTTGAGAAACCCGTGATGCATGCGTGCGGCCACGACATGCACATCACCTGTCTCCTCGGTGCTGCCGCAGCGCTCTTCTCCGCGCGTGCGACGTGGGCGGGCACGCTCGTGCTCGTCTTCCAGCCTGCCGAGGAGCGCGGAACCGGCGCGCAGGCCATGGTCGACGATGGCCTCTACACCCGCCACGGCGTTCCCGTCCCGGACGTTGTCCTCGGAGCGCACGTCATGCCCTTCCGCGCGGGCACCATTGGCACCGGTCGTGGCCTCGTCGCCACAAGCGCAGACAGCATGGAAGTGACAATCCACGGGCGCGGCTCCCACGCCAGCATGCCGCACACGTCCATCGACCCCATTGTCATTGCTGCCAGCACAATCATGAAGCTGCAGACGCTTGTCAGTCGCGAAACTGACCCTGCCGACTCCAGCGTCGTGACCGTGGCGACCTTCCACGCCGGCGACGCAGAAAACGTCATTGCCGACTCTGCCGTCCTGGGCATAGATACACGCTCCACAACCGTCGAGACAAGAGAGCGCATGATGCGTCGCATCAAGGCTGTCGTGACTTCCGAGTGTGCCTGCGCCGAATCTACCAAGGAGCCCGACTTCAAAATGACAAGATCCTTCCCCTTGACAATCAACGACATTGAAACGACCAAGAAAATCGAGGACACCTTTTCGGTACACTTTGGTGAGGAAAAGGGCCGGTATAATAGAAACTTACCGCGCCTCGGTGGCAGCGAAGACTTTTCGATTCTAGCTACTGCAGTGAACAAGCCATACTGCTTCTTCATGTACGGCAGCATCGAAGAGTCGAGGTGGGATCAGATTGAATCCCAAGGCACCATTTCCAGGGATATCCCAGCAAACCATTCACCTTTGTTTGCGCCCGCCATCATGCCGACTTTGCAGACGGGACTCGACGGTTACGTTCTTGGCGCCTTGACTTTTCTAGCCAAGAAATAGACACGGGTAGGTCTCTGTCTTCGGGGCGCTAGAACCCTGATGGTTTTTAATAACAGGCCTGTAGTGTAATGCCACCACACCATACATCTGTGTAATTTTTCTGATTTGTATTTTCATACTGTAATCTCTCGTGTAGTTTAGCAAGACTATATTATCACTTTCTGCGGCTTTTCTCACTCTTTTCTTGACAAAGGTATATTAATGTTCGTCATGCAGAATTAGACTAACTTCCGAAGTATATACAGAAAGAGTGAAGGTCAAACCCGAAGAAGATTACGTATATGTAATCCCGGTGCGTGTAGACTTGGATGCTCAGGACTGGCTAACAATATCGGCGACCAGGGTTTCCCAAGAACCGCCATAGCCGTCGTTGCCTCCGTTGCCAAACTGACTACCATTGGGCAGGCGCATGATTTCGTTCACGTTGGGACCAGCAGTGTATCCATGAAGATGACCATCACTCACGATATCGTGAATAACGTTCATGATGCCCTGGTCAACACCAGTCAGGGACTTAAAGTTCCAGCTGCCTGCGGCGTAGTGGTAGACGGCCTTGTTGCTACCAGTGTAGAACTGGCCAAGACTCATGCGACATGTGCTGTCGCCACCGCCACACCAAGAAAAGTCCGGGTCCGAGCTGGTGGTAGAAAATGGCTGGGGGTTGAGGGGTGCGCCGTGAGTGGCTTGGTTGTAGTTTGTCTCACTCTGGAACATGCCAACGAAGACATTGGCAGCGTTGTGATAAGAACCCTGGTAGAGCCAGTTGTGCTCGGAGCCGAGGCCGGCGAGCCACGTTCCCGCGGTAGACTCAACAAGGACGCCGCCCTTGACGGCAGCACGGATACCCTTTCCGCTGTCATCAACAGAGTGATCGGCAACCCATGACCAGAAGTTGTCAATGTAGGCAGACGAGCCAGCAGCCAAGTGAACACCGAGATACGCAGCCTTACAGTTACTCTCATCGCTGCAGTCGATATTGGTGTCGCGGGTACCGCCGATGGTGTTGAGGGAGTTGAACACGGCAACGTCACCAGGGCTGTTGCCAGCCATGTTGATGCGTAGGAGGATAGCCCCGGCAAGCGCCTCGTGCACAGTAAAGCGAAGATCCTGCACACGGGCAGTACCCTTCTGACCAGGGGTGCTACCAATCTGCACAACGGGAGTAGGGTTCGATGCAGATGCGAATGCGTTTCCGGAGCCGGATATCGTGGACCAAGCCTCGCCGTACAGTTCTGTGCCAGGGGGGATGGTGACGGTGGAGGTGACCTTGTAAACACCAAAAGGAAGGTAAGCGATCTTGCCCTTGCTAGCAGCCGTGTTGAGAGCACCCTGCAGAGCCTGGGTATCGTCAACGTTACCATCACCATGCAGGTTGAAACCGCCATTCTGGTTGACATCCTTGAGGTTGATGACATCGGAGATCTTCTTGTCGGCATATTGAGGAGCGCTGATGGAGGGATACTTACCACCAGGTGCCAGCGCAGCAGGCCTGTTAGGGGCCTTTTCGGAAGGGTTGGTCTGGTAGATAGGATTGGCGCCACGAGTGTTTCCGTAGATATAGGTGCCAAGGCTGTTCTTGCCGCCGACCTTGGCATTCCCGCCAACAGTAACGAGGTTGATTTGGCCATTGTCGTTGGAGATGTTCTCCAACATAAAGTTGGGGTACTGAACTTTGCTGGTGAAGAAGTCCCCAGAGTTGGTGTTCTGGCCGTCAATAACAGCAACCCATGGATTGCCAGAGTTAAGGACGATGCAGTTACCGACCGTGTTGCAAGAAGGAGCTAGGATGCTGATGGTGTTGCCGCCGTCGATCAGGACACCAGTGGTGCACTTGTCAAAGCTCATACCCTTCAGCTGTCCCTGCTGGTGGCCGGCCCAGTGCAGGCCGACATTACCGTAGGTGAAGTGAACATCAGATGCAGAGATGGTCGAGCCCGGACCCATGACCATACCCGTGTGCGCACCCTGAGGCATGTTGATCTCGACGTTGACAAGGGCGCAATTCTGAGCAACGGCCCAGCTAAGAGCAGTGAAGTCATTGTTGTTGGCGTTGGAGGTGGTGTCGAGAACAACGTTCTTGACCATGATGGAAAAGTGAGTCTCTCCGCCGAAGCCACCGCAGGGGCGGTCGGAGCCATCCCCTTGGCCACCAACAATGAGATAGTTACCGTTGAATCCAGAGGAAGCCTTGATGACGGGCGGGTTAGCGGCGTCACCGATGATGACAGTGTCAGTGTACATGTAAAGAGTAGAGAAAAGAGTGTAGGTGCCTTTGGAGCGGTTAGCAAGGCCTACCCGTGACAGATTGGGAAGAACAAGCACCTACCTGGAGCGAGGTAAATGACACGAGGCTGGCCTGCGAGCCAGCAGTTGTCGCGGCTGCCACTGGGGCCATCAGAAGTAATGGCGTTGATGAGACCCTGAGAGTCGCCAGACTCGACAGACTTGTAGACGGGATAGTCGTAAGTGGGCAAGTTGGGAACATAGCCTCTGACGGGAGCCGAGGTGTGATCAAGGTTGGGCAGAAACCAGGTCGAGACAGATTGTCTCTTTTCCAGAGCAGACTCTCCAGAGGGAAGAGCTGCGGCCCGGGAGGCGAACATAGGGGCCATGCAGGCCAGGAGCGCGGTAATCTTCATGGCAGTTCGCGCAAGCAGCTCGCGACAAGGTGCTGGAATGTCTTGTGCCGGCCAGACGAGGGAGCCTAGATGAAGTCGCGGGGGAGGGCTTATTATTGTCTTGGGCCTCTACGGGCCGGTCCGGCATTTACTATGGTCTTGTCAGCGCTCGTACCATCATTGACCAATTAATCACGTTGTCGACGGCAGCATCTCGCCGCAAAAGCACCGCAACGGACCTGCATGGCTACCTTGCGGCTCCTTCTAGTTCCTCCACAGCCGTCATGCCCAGGCTTATTTATTAGACCGAAGCTAGTTCAAAAGTCATTGACGGACTAACTCACCCGCAAGGGACGACCGCCTTTGATTACCCCATTCATCCTTGGTCAACGTCCATGGTGTTCTGGTCAAAAAGCAAGTACAGAGCTGCAATGCACCCCCAGACAATTGATATTCATGGAATATGGCCCTCAGCTACCTCCCCTGAGCCAATAGCCAAATGGCAGGGTAGGATCGAGGTCTGGGCCAGGTCTGGTGGCCTACCTGACCTTCCCGTTGCAGGATAGCGAGTAAGCAATGATGGGGAAACGCGCCGCCCCTGCGGCAGGTGCCTGGCTTGCTTATTATTAGCCTCCGTGAGGCTAGTGGGAATGCGCCGAGCTACCGAGTAGGCCTGCGAGGTTCGGGATTATTAAACCCTCGAATCGCACGATGGACAGTCACACGCCCAGGTTGACGGGGTAGTGCTTAGGAGGTGGTCACGAACTGGTACGTACCCGTGTACCCGCCGGGACTGCGATTCAGCTACGGAGTACTGAGTAACGGCTCACGAGTAACTTTGTACCTTAGGTAGATACCTAAGTTATAAGTTGTGATAAGACGACACGTGTTGACGCGTCTTCATTGCATTCGGGGCCGTCCCGGGGGGTCCACCATTGACTTCGTTTAATCAAGGCCGCAGAAAAGGTCGATTCAAATCCATATGGGGCAGAATGAGGACTTTGCCCCTTCCATCTACTAAATAGAGCCTCTTCCTGGCATCCCATTCGTGCAGATGCTGACACTGCCGGCCAAGCCATGTCGGTGCTTTTCCCCAGCGTCGTACCAGGCGTTCATGTAGACGCCACATGCTGGGGAGTCTCGCTCAGTGACAATTCAACAATTCACGGGTGAAATTCAACTAACGACTCACGAGCGCGCCATCTATGCCCTCACCGCAAACGAGGTACGAGCCCAATAACCGTCGCGTTCGACACACAGTCGCGCCTACAAGAGACGTATTATCTGCGTTTGCGGGGTACCAGCTCCTGCCTGGACAAGGCAAGCTACCCCTGACGCCCGCAAGCTTCGTGAACACACATTGCGCAGAGCCGACCCGTCCGCTTCTATATGTTTTCGAAGAAAGGCTTACGTCGTTCTTGTATTTCTTTCGCGACATGATATTGATTTGGCTTGCGCAGCCTGGTTTCGAGAAGATGTCCTGGTCCAGCAAATTGTACAGTAGACTCTACCGATGTTGAGACTGAACTTTCTTTGCTCAGAAATCGGTACATGACACCTTAGTCAACTTATTTCCGTGGTAAGTTCTGCGCACAAGGTATGGGACTTGGTCTCCAAGGTAGCTACGCGGCCGGAGTGCCAGACCGAGGCCTCATCTTTTGGAGACTTGCACGCCTTTTGATTGCCCCCGTAACACAGGTCATCTGCTCTCCAACTCAAGACGAGCAAGCCTTTATCTACCTCAAGAAGGGCTTCCCGGATGCCAACAATGACGTGCCATCGCTCAAGGGATCATGCGCACTGTGACGGCTGCCATCGCAGCTGGCCATGGTGCTGCAGGGGCGTGTCACTCCCGGCGCACATTGTAGGCAATTTCGTATTCGGCAAAGAAAAAAAAAACCATGAATTTATTGCACATCTTCCGATTTATAACTTCCAAGGGAATTCACTTCCGGTTGGCCCTATATTGTGGAAGAGCTGTCTTTAGAGACCTCTCCCTGTCCAAGTAGCGGGGTCGGACCCCGAACCACAGCGACCAATCCCAGCGCCAATTTTTGTGCGGACAAAAAAAAAATCACCACCCAGAATTTTTTTTCCTGTGCTATCTTATCAGTTGGATTCTGCCCATCACTTTTTCTCCCATTTCGAGATCGACACCGCCATTCACACAACTACGGTGTCAAAGAAGAGGGAATTCTTCTTTGCCTGGATTGAACTACTGCCGGATCGATACGAGGAAACAAAAAAAATAAACCGCCACAATGCCCAAGTCGAAGCGCTCCAGAACTTTCAACCTGACCCAGGTCAACAAAAAGGGCCGCGAGCAAAAGGACAAGCTCTTTCAGAACATTCGCGAAGCCGTCCCCCAGTACCAGCACTGCTTCGTGTTTAGCGTCGACAACATGCGCAACAACTACCTAAAAAATGTCCGCCGCGAAATGTCCGACAGCAGGTAAGCTCTCCTGTTTCTCTCCCCGGATCCCGCTCCCCCCCCCCCCCGCCGCTGTCAAGGCACCCGGCGCCAGCGCAATAATATCTCGAGGGCCGGATCAGCAGGGGAAATAATGGGACAAGCAAAAAAAGGTCCGCTCTCTTCTTCAAATTGCTAACCGTACGGGGTCATCTTCGAAACCACCAGACTCTTCTTTGGCAAGACCAAGCTCATGGCCAAGGCGCTCGGCCAGACGCCCGAAGAGGCCGTCGCGCCGGGCATTGACGCCTGCGCGCGGCTCCTCGCCGGCAACGTCGGCCTCGTGCTGACCGACCGCGCGCCCGACACCGTCCTCGGCTACTTTGACAACCTCGCGCTCGTCGACTTTGCGCGCGCCGGCGTCGTCGCCCCGCGCGCCTTCTCCATCCCGCCCGGCGTCGTCTACGCCACCGCCGGCGAGGTCCCCGCCGAGCACGACGTGCCGCTCGAGCACACGCTCGAGCCCGAGCTGCGCCGCCTCGGCGTCCCCACGCGCATGGTCAAGGGCCGCGTGGTGCTCGGCAGCGAGGACGGCGAGGGCGAGGCCTATGTCGTCTGCAAGGAGGGCGACGTCCTCGACTCCCGCCAGACGAGGCTGCTCAAGATGTTTGACGTCTGCTTGAGCGAGTTCAAGGTCAAGGTCTTGGCGTACGTTCTTAATACCCCATTCTCTGCTGGTCCATTCCATTTTCTTTGCATACACGTGGTGCGGATGACTAACTTGCGATGTAATAGTTACTGGAGCGCGGAGTCGGGCGAAGTCACCCAGGTTGAGTCCTCTGCCATGGATCAGGACTAAATTGACAGGGACCAGTTGGAATGGGCATTTAGGAAACCAAAAAATCCTGCGAGATGATCAAAATTACATCACCGCTGGCATGACATACATGTGGGATCAAAATTATTTGTAATGGCGTTGGCTTGGGTCTTTGTTTTGTGTTACGGGCATGATGTTGATATACATGACGGCGATAAAACTTCTTTCCCTTTTTCAAGCAAAAAGGACAGATTTAAATATACCACTTCCGAGTACAACCTGCCTTTTCAAAGTGTACATATGACAAAATGTTTTTCTTATACCGTGTTTTACAGTGCCTATTTAGCTGCCCCCAAGCAAAATATAGCCGTCACTCAACTCTTCGTATTCGAACAACTCCAAGGTGGATAAGCATCATAAGATATACAAAGATCCCTTTCAGGCCAGAGTCTGCTTACCTCTATGCCTTACCTTAAAACCATCAAAATGCAAATGACTCGCCATTGATACGTTTTTAATTTATTGCTCAACCCGTACTTTTGTCTTATACTTCCCCTTGGTGACGCCGGAATTTTGAATGCATAGTAGAAAGTGATATAAAGACAAGACAGAACAGAACAGTTACCTTCCCGTGTTACCACCAGGCTGCAGCGAACAGGAAGCGGGCGACGCCTCGCCTACCAACGAGGGCAAATGTGTTGTGAATAGTACCGCATCGTGGTGGTCTGTAGAGAATCTGAGGCGGTTTAGTATCTGCGAAGTTTCCTGGGATCCTCGTAGCCTCCGCCGTCGTATCCTCGCTTTCGGTTGTCATCATCCCGGGGGCGATCGAAATCTCTGTCCCGTTCGCGATACCCACCCTCGCGTCCGCCTTCGCGTCCTCCCTCGCGTCGACCAATTGGTTCGTTGTTGCTTCCAGTGCGGCGACCCCCGTCGCGATCACCGTATCGACCACCATCACGAGGTGGTCTGTCGCCTCGGTCATGATGGTCACGAGTGCGGTCACGGGGATCGCGATCCCGGTCACCGCGCCTATCATCAAACCGGCCGCCACCGCCGCCGCCGCGGTCGAATCCGCGGTCGCGGTCACCATTGCGCCTGTCGAAGCCGCCGGGGCCGGATGGCGCGTCTCTGGGCGGGAATCCATTTCGATCGCCACGCTCAGCGCGTGGGGGGCCACCAAATTCGCGATCACCACCTCGGAAGCCTCCACCGCGACCACCAAAGCCGCCACGGAACCCGCCACGACCACGGCCACCATCAAATCCTCCTCTACCCCCACGGAAACCACCGCCAAAGCCGCCTGGGCCGCCTGGGCGAGCTGGAAGAGCTTTCGTATATCCTCGGCCTCCGAGGCCACCACCCAGTCGTCTTGGTTTCCAGCCCTTCACTGTCCGGCCACGCTCAACATCTACCTTGATACGTCGGTCTTTGATACGGATACCATCACATGCATCCAGAGCCGCTATTCAGGATCGCGCACCAAAGCGCAGTTGTTAGCAATGCTTACCAGCGACAGGTGAAACTTGGTCAAGAGTGCTCGATAAAGGGAGGAAAGAAGAAAGGTCGCAGAGACAGGCAAGCTTGAGGGCCATGATAGTCTCGTTGTGAACGCCAAGTAGAGAGGGCAAGCCTGAGGGCCACAACTCTAAAGGGCGCCGATAAAATGGTCCTACAAGGAATTCAAACAAGGGGAAAATTACCTCTCATGTCTTTTTCGCGTTCAAAGACGACAAATGCATAGCCTCGGTGTGGCTTCTTCTTCTTGTTTCCCTTTTCGGAGGCGTGCGTATCGACAACAATGCGAGTCTATGGAAACACGTCAGTATTCAAGTCGCTGATATCCGCGGCAGCAGCTGTGGGGATATCGTACACGCTCGATGGGACCGAAGCGACCGAATTCGCGCTCCAGGTCACGCTCGTCAGCATCGTAGCTTAGGCGCGCGACAATGAGAGTCTTGAACGCATCGCCGCGAATCAGAGGATCCTCATTGGGTTTGTCTGTAGTGAAGAACGAATCAGTACCTCCATCGCGGAAATCTTATGGGCCCATCGTTGCATACAATACTTGGGCGCATTGGCAGACAGGTCCTCCACCGCGGCCTTCTTCTCAAGCTTCTTGCGATCGCGTGCTTCGAGCCAGCTCTCGGTCGGGATACTCGTGTCGTTTTCCTTGTACGCTTTCAACTCGGGCAGAAAAGCGGCCAATCCGTCAACATGTGGCGTCTTGCGCTTCTCAGGGGCGTGATCAGGCGGCTGAACCCATCGCAGCGGCGGACGCGGCGCAAACAGCGCCAGCAAATTCGGTGGGAGCTTGTCCGTCATGGCTGCCGCGAGCAGGAAAACCAAATTCGCGGAACAGCACGTCAATGGAGAAATAAATGGCAAATGATAAGCTAAGCTTGGCTTTAGAGACCACCGATGCTGTTCGGCGATGAAAGTTGAACAGATACGCGTCGTCGCAAAGTTGTTCCTCAGCCTGAGAATGGGAAAAGGCTGAGTGAGGGCGCCTGGTGAAATTAGCTTGCGCTGGACCTGCCAGTTTTAGACGGTTTGCAGGGGCTCCCAGTAAATGACAGCACTGCCAGAACAATTTTTCCGATGCTGTGCCGCGATTGACGCTAGTCCGTTTTGGGTGCCCCTTTGGGCGTGAGCGCCAAAGCTCGATTTTTCGTGCGACTGGTCCACGCGAGCCTACGCCGGAAAGACATCTCTTCTCGCATATGCATATTCAGACACACACAGCTCAGCCACCATGACAGTCAAGGGGATCAGATCGATTGCGAGGGCGCATGTAAGCATCATGGAAATTCTTCGTCGAAACAGCACCGATCAAGCAGCTGACAATGGATGCAGAACGGCGTTGGCGCCTTCATCCTCCAATGCAAGAAGATGGACTTTCACTACTGCGACTGGGCCGGTAGCTCCAAGGGAATGAAGTACGTGGCTCACATATTCCCCTAAGTGCGGAGAAAAGGACACCCACCTCTAACATGATCGCTCCAGCGGCTTCATCAAATCATTACTGCCCAAGGTCGCCGCATCCAACCCCCAGGTCGAATTCGCCGTTTCTCCTCGCCCAGGACGACACCCCGTCATCATCGGACACTACATCAACGGCCGCACAAAACCTATCTGCGTACGGAACCTAACGCCCTACGAGATTCTACAAAAGGTCGAACTGCTGCGCGACGCCAGCGGCGCCAGAAACCGCCGCACAACAAAGGCCGTTCTTAGCACCAAGCCTAGCGTCCGAGGTATCTGGTCGCCATACCACGGCAAGGGTATGGTTGTATGATGAAAAGAAATGACCCGTTATAGGGTCAACAGGCTTCGCGCCGTGTATATTTTACTTGTATTGAGCCAATTTTGCGCATGACAGCGGATTTAGAGGTACGCGGCGGGAGCATTGGGACATTCCCTGGTTTTAAGGGTCAAACGACTCTTCATCTACACATAAGCAATGAATTTCCATTTCACTTCTCAATTAGTCAAGAATCGGCATGAATGTAATATTTTATGTGTCATAAGTCTCGCATGTAGGTGGTATTCTAGCATCTAGTGGCGTCTTTCGTTGAGACTCTATCCAATCTACAGCTTGCTAGTGTTGATGATGTCGACGACTGAGCCAACGATTAGCATTGCGATTCAAATTGATAGGTACGAGGAAGACTTACAGGCAGGCTTGAGAGAAGCACCGCCGACGAGAAAGCCGTCAATGTCAGCCTGGGTGCCGAGCTCGGCGCAGCAGTTCTCGTTGACGCTGCCGCCGTACAGGATGCGGGTCTCCTCGGCGACCTTTTCGCCGACATTCTTCTTGAGCCATTCACGAATGGCCTTATGAACCTCCTGGGCCTGCTCTGTGGTGGCGACCTTGCCGGTGCCAATGGCCCAGATGGGCTCGTAGGCAATGACAATCTTGGACCAGTCGCTTACCTTTGCCTTAAGGGCCTCGAGCTGCTTGCTGACGACCCCGATGGTCTTTCCGGCCTCGCGCTCCTCGAGCGACTCGCCGCAGCACCAGATGACGCTGACGCCGTTCTCGGTGGCGTACTTTGTCTTGGAGGCGACGAGCTCGTCGGATTCCTTGAGGATGGTGCGGCGCTCCGAGTGGCCGAGGATGACCCAGCCGATCTTGCTGTCGAGGAGCTGCGAGACCGACAGCTCACCAGTGAAGGCGCCGTTGGGCTTGTCGTAGACGTTCTGGGCGGCGACGCCAATCTCGGGGCGGAGGGAGTCGCGAACGAGGACCAGGTGGATGGCGCTGGGGGAGACGACGACCTCTGTGGACTGTGGTTAGGCACGGCGGAGGCGGAGGATGGAAAGCACAGTGAAGCGTAGCAGGGTCGACGTACCGACAGAGGGGTCGAGTTTGGCCTTGTTCAAGTTGGCGACAATCTCCTTGATGGACGACACGGAGCCGTTCCTACATCGCAGCAAACGTTAGCATTAACCGAGCAAATTGCCCCTCCACAGCCCAGTGGCCTCGTACATCTTGAAGTTGCCGCCGACGAAGAACTTGCGAGCCATTGTAGCGATTGGTCTTGAGGTAAGTATTTTTGAAAAGGGGTGAACAGGTCTTAGCTAGAGGACAGGAGGCTAAACAGTTGCAGATGTGATGATTAGAAGAAAAACTGGCGGCGATGGTACTTGTAATAAGAGCTCGAGTCCAGCGTAACAACAGGTGGGGAGGGGCAGCCAAAAGTCGCGCGTTGAGCTTTTGAATAGAGGGGCCGAGTTATTTACACCAACTGGTTGTACTCCGTACCTACCTACCTACCTAGGTACCGGAGTACGGATACCTTTTGCGTTTTTGCCCGCTGGCTTTGACCGACTATATGGCACATGGCGCCACAACGTTTGGCAGCCCGCTGTATCATGCCATCAGGGCGGGAATATTACTAGGTACCTACCTAGGTAGTCGAGTGTTGAGCCACCACACTTTCAACATCCCTACGGCGACATACGTCCTCTCCCTCTCTCTACCCGATCCATGACTCACTCAGAATTCACGACGCACTCGGTGTTGAGCAGTAGTCTTTTTTTTGCGTTAAATATAATGGTCATTAAATACAGATATGAAATGAGAATAGCACCACACTTCATGACATCCCAGCACTGTTACCGCGCCGCCATGAAGGTATGGCGCCGACTGGCTCTGCAGTCGCATCACAAAGGAAACGAAAGTCGAAAGAACAACCCGTCATAAAATCGTTACGCGAGTCCATCTCTTTCTTGCTCTGCAGAATTACTTCCCAGGTCACGGAGTGTAACAAATCTGCAAAGCCAATGGCATCACAACTTCCAGCCTCGGAAGCCGTGAGATAAAGACACTGGGCATTCTCAGCAAACCGTGCACATAGGAGACCTCGGATTCCTCCAGAAGTAGGCAGACAGGCGCGCAAAAGATCGAAACAGATCCATACGCCTCTGCGATAACATCCAAAAAAATTGACCATACCATGACCAGGAGATGATGCGGTGCTTCTCACTGTAGTCTGGCTTCAGGTCGGCGTCCTGATGGTTGTGCAATGAGTTAGGTAGGGCAGGGTACGTCCACACAAATCGAGTGGACCAGTCGCGGCTCCGTTCAGTCACCAGAGTTGTAGAGCTTCTTGGAATCACCATCCCGCGGCTGCTTGGTCACCGACACGAGCTGTGAGGTAATGTTGGCCATCTCGGCGGAACGCTTCTGCATCTCGCCAAGCTGCATGATGTTTCTCTGATCAGCGGGGGCGACCATATTCTGCAGAATGCCTTGTAGGGCCTGGTAGTGCTCTTGCCACTCATCCAGAAGCGGCTTTGTCGAGCTCTTGCGAGCGCTCTGCTGCTGGGTCGGCTTAGTCGGCGCCTTGCGCTCAACAGCCGCAGTCTCTTGTGTCTCGTTCTTGCGCTTGCGGCCCTTGGCAGCATTTGTAGAGGGGACAGGGACAGGTGCGGGAACGTCGCCGACGTCGTTGTGAACTCGCTTCATGTGGTCGCGGAGATTCCACTGTCGTGGGAAACCATTCCCTTCCTGAGCGCGCTCACATCCTTCATGGGTGCAAAGGAACGGCTTGTTTCCGTGGCCATGTAGGCCATGTGCCTCCCGTTCGTGGCGGAGGCGGCAGGCAGTAGAGGAAAAGCGAGCGTCCTCACAGCTGGCGACCTTGCACTTGTATGGTTTCAGATGTGAGTCGACATATTTGCTACAAATAAGTCAGTATCATCGCAATAATTGGCCGGATCGCGTAAATCTTACTCGTAGTTGCATTTGAGCTTCTCTGGTTTGTGGTTACAGCCAGTCTGGCCCTCCCACGGGCAGTGAAATAAGCCATCCGCACCTCGCATGGCGTTCTTGTAGCGATGATCTTCACGAGGGGAATCCGACTCAACACTGCTGCGCTGCTGGTAGTTGGCACTGATGTTCATGTCACTCCCAAAGGGCGCCATGGTGTCTTGTACATCGGAGATGAGATGGAGAGGCTTGTTGTCGGGGCTGTCAAGACTGTGAGAATTGATGTCTGCGAAATATGTGCCATCGCAATTCGTCTCATACCTCGTGGGCTCACACATGAAAGGCGAGTTCGCCAGTGCGGCTGTCCGCCACGACTCGTCGATAGTGTTTGGTGATGAAGTGCGGGAGATGGAGCTCGAAACATCCCAGGAGCTAGTAGGGGAAGCTGCCGGCAGTCCGTTCATTCCAATGGTGACCTGGGAGGGTGCAACGTTCATCGAGTTGAGGTCTTCAACAGACAGAGTGCAATCACCGCTCAAACCAATGTCGAGCCCATATCCAGACCAGCAGATGGGCGAACCTACAGTGTCTGACAGTTGGCAACCGTTCAAGTTGTGCATGGCACCCATAACTTGAACTGTGTCATCGTGGAAGGCTTGAACTGCGTCCACAACGGGGTTGGTCTGAATCAAATGTGATGCATTCGAGGCAGACGAGCAGCCTGATGTGCTTGAGCTCATTCGAGACATGGCCTGGCTCTTGGTGGTGGGAATTGGTCTGGCAGTGTTCCATGTTGTCTCCACCGGTTGGTGGGTGTGCGCGATCCTGGTTCCTTTGGGTGTGGTTTGTCCGGAAGTAAACATGGATTCCTCAATATCTGTGTGGCTTACTGATCCATCGTGGATCTCAGTCAAATATTGTGAGCCGTCTCCCGACAGACACCAAGCGGAGCTTGTGAGCAGGTCTGTGGGGTTCTCGCCTTGGGAAAAGGCAAAGAGGGCAGCTGTGGAAGAGGCGGTAGTGGTAGGGAAGCTATAGTCGCTGCATTGGGTTAGTTTGTCTATCCAGCGTCTGAAATGAGTTGAAAGGAGAGATCAAGCCGCGCGATCCAACTTTGGGCCTAAGAAATATTAGTTTATCAATCGGTGGTTCGAGGATCAGGGGTTCAAACAAACCATGCGGGCGAGTAATGCCGTACTCGATGCGGGAAAGCAAGAACGCAAACAAACAGATGAAACGGAAAGGAAAAAGCGATGTCCAGGGATAAGGTTCCAGAAAGCAAAATCGAGAATGTCAGGTCGTTGTTTCAGGGCTCCAATTGCCAATCACTCGTCGTGACTCGTCAAATCAGGACATAAGACGAGGTGTCAAGTCCACAGTCGCTCATAACAGCAACAAGAGCAACGAACACTACAAGAAATTGTCGTCAAAACTGCGCAGTCCTCGGCAGATTGGTGTTGGGGTCCAAGTGGCTCCTTAGGGGTGTATTTGAGGGGCAGCGTATCGGTCTCCGACTGGTCCATAGCAAGAGTTGATAGGGCGAGGTTTTGAAAGCAAAACGCATCTCGTCATGAGATCTTTTACCTTGAGCAGTTGATACAGTAATATTCAAAAGTAATCAGACTGCGTGTCCATAGCCGTGGTCACGGGTTCAGATTTGACTCCATGCTAAAGCAAAAGAGCCACGGGCTTTTTCCAGATGTGGATGAAAACGGTCCGTATGCAAATAAAAACTGGTCCAAAATAGAGTCCGAATCCGAGTCCATGTCCAATCCAATGGTTTCATAAAAAGGTCCAGAATGCAAAAAATGCAGAAGTCCAGATGAAATCCCGGCGAAAGGCCAAATCCTGCGAAAACTCATGTGGTCCTTTGAAATGTCCAGGCTGTCCACGAAAGCGAATGCAAGAGCCATGAGAAGTGCCACAGTGCTGTGATGAGATCACTGGTTCACTCAGACTTACCGCTGGCAGATGCCATTGTAGAAGAGAGATTTCATGATTTTAGACCCCTTGTCCGGTTCAGACAAGGCCTGATCCAGAAAGTTTGTTTTATCCAGGTGGCAGAAGTCCGGTGTGGTTCAAAGCATCCATGGTATCCTAAGGCGCGGAAAATGAAACGGTCCATGAATGTGCAACAGACTTGTACGCAATGGCGTACAAGCCGAAAGGAAATGAAAGTGAAAAGCAAAAGCAAAACGGGTCCCGGAGATTTAGAAAAGAAAACAGTACCTGACGAGCGATTGAGCCTCTTCAAGCTCAGATTTGATATAGCGAGGCATGGTTGCCGAGCGCGACACAAAAGCAACTGTCATTATATCCAAAGGCAAGGATAGAAAAATGATTACACGAGCTTCCACAAAGTTTTGCGGACCTTCACTCGCGATGTACAGTGCAGTCTCTCTAGTCAACTGGAGCACAGCCTTTGTAGGCAAGGTAATGCTGGCAGTAAAGAGTATTGTGGAGTGAGGAAGAATTTGAGATGAGAAGCAGGTTTTGTAGGCAAAACTTGGTGCGGGAAATTGAATAATGCTTGGGTTGGGCAGGAATCTGAGGGGAAGAGAAGTGAGAGTTGGGCAGCAGGGAGAACGGGGGGCATGCGCTTTTTTAATACATTCTCAGAGGAGTCATGGCTGTAACTATTGCAACAGACGGGGCTTTGTCGACACGGCAAGTCGCATATTGCTTTCTCCAATAAAGGTGCGTTGAAGGAGCCAGACCGGGTGCAAGCAGGGGCTGCATGAAGTTCTAGCGTGCGTCGGGAGCTGGCTGGCAGCTTATGATAGGCTGGTGATGCAGGGATGGTGGACGCAGATGGCTTCAGCAGGGTATCATGGCTTGGCTTGGTGGAGAGGATAGCGGCAGAGGCCAGCAGACGAGTGGTCAGAGACGGTGACGACGTGACGGCCAGAGTGTCTCTGCTGCAGGACAACTCATCACTGCAGCGCCATGTAGCAACACAAGCAGACGAGGTGGTGGATCGCAAAGGCCGTGATACCACACCGTCCATTCGGGAGCGGCCGCGAGGGTCGACTGCGGGCCGCTCGTTAGCTGCTGGCTAGCTGATTAGCCTACGAGCCAATCATTCAGTCAGCGGTACATGGAAGAATGGCGAGATGAGGGAACAAAGGGGTGGCATGACCGCAACACCATAAAAAGCCAGCATCGTCGGCGACATTCCGCCTGTCGGCCACGTCGGCAGCTGTCCAAGGGTGCGCGGCCCGGCGCCGCAGCTGTCACGCTGCTTGGCTGCGTCGTGATAGTTGGGCTCAGTTGATGTGCCGAGCGTGAGATTGGCAGAAGCCGGACTGGTCTTTTCCGCAGCCTCACTTTTTGGGATCCTTTGTTGAGGCACTCGTGGCCTTTTTTTTCTCTCTTTTCGGTTGAGCCGTATGGGTGGGTGTGGTGTGAACGATTGTGGCTGTTGTAAGCCAGTCTTGAGGTCAGCCTTGGGCTCTTGGCAACTTAGTTCAAACTCTGCCTTCGCAATAACTATCTCCTGTCGTTGTCTCCCCAGTGTTGACACATTTGTCACAAATATACGACGAGGGCGTGTGATGGTAGTTGTCCGTTTGATAGCCAATCCCTCATTTTCAACGTCATGCTGGCGTCCCTTTTTCGGTCTGTTTCTGTTTCATTGGGAGAATGCGAGAATGGCTGTTGCGATGTGTTGTACGGCGTTTTCGACAGGTGGTAGCTACTTAGCGGCATAGGCACCTAGGTACTTGGAGCCTTTTGCTTCAGAGTTGCGGCGGTGCCATTTCTGCCGGGTGGCTGGCGTGCTGTGGCCCGTTGCTACTGGATAAGTAGGTATCTAGAAGTCTGCGGACCTTGGGGGGGAGGGATAAGACCAAGTGGTGATGTGGCTACGGGGTACGCTGTGATGTTGAGCTCTCTCGGAGGGCTTGGAGGACTTGAGAGATTTGTTGTTGGAGGTCTCATCGCTGTTTGTCTGCGCTTGTGTCTGCGCTTGTGTCTGCGCTTGTGTCTGCGCTTGTGTCTGCGCTTGTGTCTGATAGCCTCTCCCGGGTAGGCTAGTTCGTAATGGTTGTAAATTACCAGACTCGTCATGCCTCCGAGGCTGGAAGAGCAAACAGGCACTTGACAGCTGGTAAACAACTTGCAGCTGACAACTTGCAGCTGGCAACATGCAGTCCAGTATCTCTTTAGGTATCCGTCGCTCGAAAACAAAGCCTGCCTGCCCGGCCTGTCCAGGTGCCTTTTGGCTTCCAACTACCTACCTACCCAGTACCGACCGATCGGTCATGCCGGAGCCGCTGCATCAAGGTAAACGCTGCAACTCTTTCGTAGCAACCCATCTCAACAATCGACGATGCGCAATCGCAATCGCAGTTTCATGCCAGCATGAGCATAGTAATTGCCTGACACTGCCACATCAATCTTGCTCATTTCGCCGAGGATACCAGGTGTTGTTTCGAATCTTCAATACAAAACTGGACTTGCACGCATAGTGAGTGCTGTTCTGCAGCAAACATCCATTGACCAACTCCCACCTGCCACTTCTCGCGATGCGCTATTTATATTAAAATCATTATTGACACTCTGTATTACCCAAGATGGAAAATACTCGGATAACAGCTCAGAGCTCTCTTGAGTGCCGAAATCCGAGACCTGCCGCCTGCAGGAGAAGAGCGCCTCGCCTCCTCGAACCATGATTACATGACAATTCAACCTCAATTGCCCTCAGACGTCACGTCACACTGCAGCTTGCGGACCGTTGCAAAACCCGAGATTGCTCCAGACCAAGTCAGATTGGCTCCTGGACAGTCGCGTAGCCAGATCTTCCGAACCATTTCCCTGTGGGTGTTGGCATCGTACTGCCACGACGGCATGCACGCCGCCAGATTATGCACACAGACACACGCCGTCATTTATTAAGCAAACCCGGATCGGCGCCGACTATGACAACACAGCTTCCGAATCGTTGCCTCCTGCTACGTAATTTCGCATTTTAATCCGCTCTGATTGCTCGCTAGCTTGTCATCTCTCGGCTCTTGGTGGGACTGCGAGGCCCTCACTGGCTCTCTCAAGACCTTTGCCCCTTGCTGCCCAAGCAAGCGTGGCAGCGTGGCAAGCAAACCAAGCAAAAAGCTGCCCCTCCTTCTCGGCACATCTTCATGTGTCGATTGGTACACCGCCTTTCATGCTAATATGCTCGACGCCCTCCCCACGCGCTCCAGGCCTCCCCACGCCACCAAGTTGCAAAGGAGAAAAAAAAAAAAACAAATGGTCACGCTCCTTTGCCTTGCTGGGCTCAGTCATCAATGGCCTCATTTCCAACCGTCTTCTCACGCCGCACCGGCTGGCAACGGGCTGCTGTCTTTGACTTGCGCGGCGTGCCACGCATCCCACACCTCGGAATTTACGCAGGGCTCGTATCAACGGCCTGGAGAATGAGACCAGCTCATCCTTAGCCCCCACGACGACGCTCATGAGCACTGAATGAGCAGTGGATCGTCGAGGCCGCAGTCCCACCAGCGACTCTTGGTCTGATCCAAGGGAATGGTCCATTGTATTACTGGCGCTTGAGATTGCCTCGACATTGCGGTGCTGCAGTGGTGCATTATCCCCTGCGCCGTGTCCCACTTGCAAATCTCCGCAGGGCCTTGGACCTCTCGCTCATCAGTGCTCAAAACATCTCTCCCTCTCTCTTCTATCCTGGCCAAGTTCTGGGGGGCACAAGTAGCTGGGCTGCCCTGCCTGTCACATCTGTGATTTGGCCAAAATTGCTAGCCCTGAGTCGTGCCACCACCAGCGACGTGTCGTCTGCCAAATGGCAGTTTTAAACAAGTTACATCGCCCGCTTTGATCCACCATCCTGTCTCGCCAGGCATGTAAAACAAATCCTGCAAAGCTCGTTGACGATTTCTGAATTTTCAATGCAACTTGCATCGTATAAGGGGGAAAAGGGCACAGAGCATTCTCGCCGCCTGCTGACTCTCAGACGCAACCCTGCCGCTGCTTCCAAATTTCTTGTGCCCAGTGTTGCATCAATCCAGCGCCTTGATTTCCTTTAATACTGGCCCATTGGGCCACTAGCCGACTGGCACTAAAAAGATAGTGCGGTCGTTACCGCTCGCTCGACGAGTTGTATAAGTCGGCCTAAGCTGGCTGTTGTCGGTCACCTGCCCAAGAGTACCACACCGCCATCTGGCACCCTCAAATTATAACTTGTCGACATCGTCTGGCAAGCGTTTTCCAGCCTTCGAAGAGTTGTCTCTGCTCTCTCGGCTGACTGGATTACCGGTTTTCTCCTCCCACATTATTTTTGTGGTCAATGCCCGACGTGGCGGGCGCTCCCCGCGGACTTTTGGCCGTTGTATCATCTCCAAGTCTTCCCGGACTCTGTGAATCTCACCATTTCTTGACTTGGTCTCCCGGATCCTGACCACCTCTGCCACGAAGAACACCTTTTCTTTGTTCTTGTTGCTTCCTCCCGCGCTACTCCCCTTGTCGCTATTGACGGACATTGCACTGTACCATGGATCCTGGGCAGATGGCTCGCCCAGCCATGATGTATTCTGGCCCTGGTTCCGAATCTGGACCGTGGAACCCAAGACGGAGGTAGGAATTCTGAAAGCCACGATCAAAACCCACATGCGCGGGCCTTTTTCTTTTTCTTTTTTTTTTGTTAGTTCTCTTTGACTGACACTTGTTTTTGAAGCCAAATGCCAAATTCAACTGCTCACGACTGGCCTCGCGATGAAATGTACTCTGCTTCAAGGTAAGAATGTTTTTTTTTGGCATTGCCACCTGGGTATGCAAATTGCGCGCAGCCGATGGTAACACTTTCTCTCCGGATTATAAAGTATGAACAATTTTGGCGGCAGCAACACCTACGCGCCGCGCACGGAAACGCCTTCCATGGGCCTACCTGGCTTCATGCCACCACCACAGAGCGCGTTGAACACGAACCAATTACCCGCTTACGGATCATACCAGAGCTCCAAAGCTTCATGGGAGGCGCAAGAGAGACAGTCCCCGACAGAATCTGTGGACGATATCTTGGCATCACCGAACCTGTCCGAATACTCCCTGGAAAATGGAGCCGATTCTGCCTATACCGGACGACGGTCCAAGCCCAATAATGCGAATGCCAACCCAAACCCAAGGACCCGACCACAAAGGCGTCCCTCAAACCGGGATGAATTCGACGGACCTCATCAGTTCCTTCAACGTCCTCCCCCAGAGGTCATTGCCATGCAAGAGCGCGAATTGCCCCATCTCCCGACAAATTTGCATGTACAGGAACAAGACATGGTGCTGGGTCAGGTCAACGATCGCCTGTCCCAATGCGCCTACGACTTTGTGGCCAAGTACCAGTTCCCTATTCCTCTGTCGCAGAATATGCGACCAGTAGAGCGGCCGCAAGATCGGGAATGGACTGAGTGGGTCTATCTGCTCAAGAGACTCGCAACCAAGCGAAGGATTCCTGCCCGCGTTTTGTACAACGGCCAGATCAAGCAGTTCGTGACCATTCTAGAAAATTCTTTGGAGATGAGACACGCCTCCAAGCATCAGAGCCGACCGCTCAAGGATGACAGGAACATTTTGCAGCTCATCTCGGCCGGCATCCAGGTTGCCAAGATACTACGAGATGCCTCGGCAATGGACTATCTCGATCGCCTCTACATCTCTACCGAGAAGCAGATTCAGGATCGCACTTCTTCGAGATTCCGATCCTAAGTGCGGCAAGCTGGACCACAACGGCCGCTTGGAAGCCTGTTGCGGCCAAAATATTCACGTTTTATCATCATGATGCCTTCGAAATGCAAAGGCACACTACTATCAGGACATACGTTTTATCAGCGCCGGTCTTACGGAAAGAGGTAAGCCGGCGTAACCATAACCAGCGTAAGGAACACTTCATCGGCTGTCTGTGTGACTTTCACGTCTGTTAAGTCACTGCACAGCGAGATTTCTTGCCTTTTTCTATTCCCGAGCGACATGAGATGGCTGTGGCATTGAAAAGCCACATTGCACGGGCAGCTCATCTTCCGCAGCCGTGGCCATCTCTCCCACCTTGAGTCTTTTTTGCGATTCCTTTCCACATCTTCACCCGTCGCATTTCTTGCTACTGAGGGCTTCTTTATTACGACCAGCGCTTATTTGAACGGCCATGATGACTACAACGAATGCATCACAGAGCAAAATATCACAGAACTACCTGACACGAGCATTGAATGGCAACGTTGTACCGTGTCTGGGAAATGGGAGGGAGGTGAATCGGGCATCGGGCCTACATGATTTCCCGCGAGTTGTTTATGGCGTTCCTTTTCTTTTTCCCATACTAGAGTTGAGCGGTATCCGTGCTTTCCCCCGTTATATTGAGATAGCCTTGCGAACCTATATCAATCGAGGTTAACTACTTACAAGCCAAACTAGCCTAACAGTGATGCGTGAGACTGCAGCCCAACACACATGGAGCCAATGAATAGGCCCAGGCTAATATCGAAATATCAAAGGCAAGCCACCTGCCGCCAAACGCGAACCCACGAATAGCAGCAGGGCAGGACCCCTGGAGGAACCGTCTCAGCTGCTGGAGGACTCGGCCTCTCTTTGGCGGAAGACGCCAGTGGCGCGGGTGCATGTGGGCATGCAACAGCTTGTTAGTGGGCAGCCCGTGGCATTCGGTATTCCTTTCCGGTTAGCGTCCACTGTCACTTGCATGATTTCTCTGACCGAGTACATTTCAAAGGCACTGCCGAGGACATAATGTCGTCTGCAGAGCCGTCCTTTTTGATGGCTTCTAGCCTTTTCATCATCGACTTCAAGAATGCTTTGAGCCTTGTAGCGCAAACTGCAACTGGCTGTGACGACGTTGTGCTGCAATAGTCTAAAACTGAAGCTGCGACACTATTAGAGCATACCGATCCGATCGCAAGGCCGACCACGTTTGACTGCCACTGGTTCACGCGATTCTTTCTTTTCGAAAGCGAGCATTACGGGAACAATCAGAGTATAGATAAAGCCTCTCAGATAGGTGCTTCAGAATTCCCTTCCTTTCTATCTGCGCCGACCAGGGGACACTCGGGAAATGGCGTCCGTTTCATCTCACCACAGCTCTTCTTCGCATCCATCACCCTATGATTTCGACTCCAACGGCGACACGGACGAATCATGGCAGTACATTGACTATTCCAGCGGCGGCTCTGCGCCTGGGTCTGTTGGATTCCTGCCAAGCCCGGCGAGCGGCAGCCTGAACGGTTTCGCCATTGTTGGCCACAATGCAACGACGTCGCCCTCGCAGCCCTCCATGTCGCCCGTGCCGCCGCCACTGGGGGATGGCGACCAGGTGTTCCTCTCGCCGGCCACGACGCTTCCGATGAGTGGCGCGATGGAATCGGGCGAGTTAGTCATGGTAACGACGGGCGAGCTCATGGCTGACGGCATGTTTATGACGCCCCAGGAATACCTCTTTGAGCAGGACACCTTGTCGGAGTGGCAGCCAGAGGTGCTGGGCCTCCCGGCCGGCACGTCTGAGTTCCAGATGGCTACTGTCCCGGCGGCCAGCCACGCGCAACAACAGCATCAGCAACTTGCGTCGGCACCGACTCTGGAGTTGGACGGTTTCCAACAATTTCAGATCGAGGGTACACTGGTGCAGTGGGATCCTCACGGGGCGGGCGCCGCGTCGCCAGGTGAAGGGCCGTCGATGAGCATGGCCAAATACATGTCATCGCCGAGCCAGCACAGCGTCAGATCCTCCAGTCCGCGCTCCACGGCGTCGGTCAAGTCGGAGAGAAGCGGCAAAACGTCGCCGATTGCCATTCGTAAAGTGAATGCTGGGAGAGTCGGAAAGAGCAAGACGGCACTGGTCGGCCAATTTCACATCGTCACACCAAACTCCATCACCGCAAGCGCCGGGCGCCCTAACCCGTACGAATGCTTCGAGGCGATGCGGGCGACGCAGCGCGGCCGTAAGGGGCCTCTTGCCAACGCTACCAAGGAAGATGCCTTACAGGTGCGCCGGCGCGGTGCTTGTTTCTGCTGCCGCAGCCGCAAGGTCAAGTGTGACACGGAGCGGCCGTGCAAGCACTGCAAGAAGCTCATGGTGCAGGTGCCGCAGGTGGTCTGCTGGCAGTTTCAGGATTTCTTGACGATTCTGTTTCCAGATTTTATCAGCGCGCACTTGAAAAGGGAGGAGATGAGCAAGTTCCTGCGGGACAACGTGGACGAATTTCGCATAGGCGGCGCGTCGCAGTCGTGCTCTGTGAAGCTATTTTCCGGCGCACGATTTGTTACGACGCTTGACATTGAGGCAAAGTTCTTTACGGCCAAGACTTGCGATGTCTTGCAACACTGGCACCTCAACTCTGGGAATAATGGAGTCCACCTGGACTCGAATGGCTCTGCGCCGATTGGGCTCGAGAAGACTGGCAGCGGCGGCCAAAGAGACGAGGTGCGCAAAAAGGTCAAAGTGTATGTGCGACAGTTGATAGAAGAGCCCGTCTTTGCAGAGCAGGTCACAGATTCGTTGCAATCGACAAGGTTGCCGACCAAGATTCTTGCCATGGCGCAAAATTACGCGCAACAGACGGACTGCGTCATGGTGAAGAAGGCCCTTTCCATCTACGCCATGCACTATGTCATGACCAGACACCTGTGCCTCACCAGCGACACTGTGCGCGCTCTGCAACCGTCCGGGCTGGTGCCGCAGAACAGCCCGTGGGTGACGCCGCGCGTGCTCGCACGGCAGATCAAGTCGCTGGCCGACGAGATTTGCATGCGCGAGATGCAGCAGCTCTTTGAGCTCTTCACCAAGGCGCTGAAGCCCAAGCACCGCAGGGAGTGGGCGCCGAGCCTGGCGGCGTTTCTGGTGCTCTGTCTGTACATGGAGGCCGTAGAGACGACGACGGACAACTTTGTGATTTCGCAAAACGCGGTCAACAAGAAGAACAATGACGCGCCGTCGTTTCAGCGGTCGTTTGCGCTGGACATGTGCAAAGAGGTGGAGAATATGCCGTTTAAGCAGTTCGCGTACCAGTTTCACCACATTTATCAGACGCACTCGAGGGACCCAAATACGAAGCCCTTTAACCCGCTGTTTGACGATAGCTTTGCGGCGCAGAGTGAGCTCGACAGGCCGGCGATGGAGTTTGTGGCTCAGCTGCAGGATCTGTATCAGGGCGAGGATTGTCAGTCGTGCTGTCTTGGAACGCTGGTGCCCAGCGTGATGGTAAGCTAATACTGTGTACAGGGCAGGATATGCAGTTCCTGGCAGATGATGAGCTGTTGCTCAACAGGGGCGATGATCCTGCGAGCATAGACACAGCCTACCTTTACACAGGAAGACTGGTGTCCAAGTTTTTGTTGTCCTTTCTGGAAGAAGACCGCATTTTCGGCGGCAAGATATGAGCACATGATTCGACCGAGCGACTTGGATCTGATGACTTTGAACCACTGCTTGGGCAGACTGCAAACATGGATAGATGCGATACGATACGACATGACATACAATCAACAAATAAACAAGATATGTTTGCCCGATTTTAGTCCTGGTGCCACACTGAACTTCAATGGCAACAGGGTGGAGCGGACTGGTTGTCTAGACCAGAGGTTTGTTCTCCCACATTCGAACGAATATGTAAAGTTGACACGCTTGCGCATTGAAAGCGCTAGGTGTAGGCATTCTGTGGGTGTGTATAAAAGACAAGAGAGACGAGGGACAAGCTCGTCGTTGTGCATGTCACAAGTTTGCATGATTGTACCAGTGCGTGCAAGAGGATGCCGAGAAAATGGGACGACACCGCAAGGCTACGTTGGTGTACTGAACCCGCATTTGGCGAACATGCCATCTTGCGAGAGTCATCCGGATGACCCGAGGGCGACGACACGGTAAATAGAGAGCAGCAGCGATCTTGAGAGAGGAGCTGTGTGATGCTTGAAAAAGTTGAGCTGGGGGGAAAAGAGCACCAGGTTAAATAGGTTTGTCTGGCTTGGGGGGTTGTGCAGAAAAAAACAGCCTGTGGGTCGTCCGCACGTGATGCTTGGGCAAGCGTCGTGACTTGAAACTTTGTACAGCGTCGCGCAGCCGTCGCCTAAATTTTTCCTTCTTTTTTTCATACACTTTTTAATACGCACGATTAATCAACCGGGGGTGAATTCGCCAACTTGCTGCCGGTCATATCTGTGTGCTAGAAGAATGGGCATTCTCTAACCAGAGACAAATTTCAATTTTCTCTTTTTCGATGAGTTTTCTCTCCGGCATTCTCATCGGCTGGGGATGGAGGGTCCGACATGTTAATATCCTTCTCGGCCGTGGCGCGCCTGTTATGCATCTAGGCTTTGCAGCGCTAGCTTTGGATCTCTCGCATCTGTCAAGGCCTGTAATGGAATGCAGCTTAGTCTGGGGCTTCTGTATCCTGCCAACGGTTCGTCGCGGAGGAAAAAGCAGCAAGTTTGCTGGTTTTTCTTGTAAAAGCGCCAATGGGGTGTGAATTTGGTGGCAGCAGTAATGCCGTGCGACGTTGGGCCTAGCTGCATCCCGCAGGCTCCTTCACTTGACACAGCTCTGTGCAAAACAAACATGCGCTTCTAAGGTTACTTGCCGATCTGGTACAAAGAAGTATTGCTATTGGCGGGCTTGTGTCATCAGCTAGCTATCGTGTTTTTGACGCGTAGTCGTACGTCTGGCTGCCCAACCTATCTCGCCAATATGCGCATCCATGCTTGGCCCGGGTACTTGGATCTGATGCTAGACTAGCATTATTTCCTGCCAGCATCTTTTGTTATTGTATCCGTAAATTCCGGCAGGCAGGCACATGTGAATAAGTGCAGGCTCCTGCTTCACCCAGCTCGTGCCAACACGCTGCCGCACCTCCCTGCCTGGCATCTACTCAAAACGATCAACGCCCCGGAAAACGGTGTCTCCAATCCATGAGAGCTATATTTTATGAAACCTTTCTTCACCTAGAATCCAAGAGTCCCCCCCCCTAAGCTTGTCTCCCAGACCCGTAACCTAGCTAGTATTTACCACGCCAGCATCCTTAGGTATCAACCAGCCCCCCGTCTTCTACACCGACTTCAGAGACCGACCAGGGGGAACCAGGCCGCCTCCTGTCGCTGGGCAAATAAAGGACACGCTACGGAATCCTTGCTTACTCTATAACTTTCAACTTCGCCCATTTTCACATCATGTCGGCAATCAATCGGTCCCTGGAACAGAGCAGGCTTGAGATTATGATTCTCGCCATCGGCGTCTTGGTTCTCGTCTCTCTGCTCGGCCTCTTTGTCTTTATCAATCTCCGCTTCAGGCCGCACGGCGAGCGCAAGGCGCAGCAGATTGATTACGCCTACGACCAAAAGCCCATGTTCAGCGACAAGTGGGAGGCATCATAGAAGAGCCTGCTCCCGGCCGAGACGGCCAAATGCGACCACGGCGACACCTTCATAGACTCGGTCCGCCGCCGCAGCGCCTCGCTTGCCGACGATGCCAAGAGAGAGCTCGCCACTTTGACGCGCCGCGTCACAATGTCGGCGTCGATCGATGCGACAGCCAGCGGCCCAGACGTCAAGCCCCAGCCAGAACAAAGGCGCTTCCAGCCTGTACCATGCACCAACAGAGAAGCCGCCACCCAGGAAAAGGTCCAGGATGACCATAAAGATACGAGAATCGCGTCGTCGGGGAACGACGCAGGCCATGACGAAGCTGGCCAGGAGATTGTTATGAGATAAATGAACACCACTTGGCAAGGGGAAAAATAAGGAGTTCAAAAAAGGGAGTGCCGTTCTTAGCCACTGTATCATCGTTTTTAATAGGGTTGGAGATGGTCGTTCAAGTTCGAGAGCCTTGTTGTACATAAAAAACTACCGAATTTGACAGCCGCCCGAGGCGTCGTCGTTCAGTATGAAAGTCCGCACGTCGAGTATTATACTTCGCTTGCCGTTCACTTCCCATCCCTCACAAAATCTCGATTTTGTACATGTCTATGTTGTTTTCCGGTGCAGCGGATGGCGCCCGGTTCGTCTATGTGCTCTTCTTAAGGTCGCGTGCAGCCTGCTTCAGGTTAAAGTTGCACTCTTCGTATGCGCGGCCGGCACCAAATCCAGCGCCGATGAAGGCGGGCCAAGCTCTGCGGCGGAACAGAATAACGGAGAAGACGACGCCGAATCCGAGACCGATGCTGGACTTGACAAGGAGGTTCGACAGGCAGCGGTCCCACTAGTAGTTTACAACAACTGCATCAGTATATTTCGGTGTCAATTCGTTCGACGCAGACTTGATCACTCGCGCGATCGGGGTGCTGGGCTACCTTTTCGTTGAGAAGAGTCTCGCTCACGGGTCGGGAAATGGCGCTCGACGGAGCTGGGACGGCGGTGTTGGATTCGGCCATTGTGAATGAAGATCTGGGGTCGGACGCGGAAGCGTTAGAGGAAGGGCGGAGTAATTGCACGCGCTGCAACGTACCTATATGAAATGCAGTTGAGCTCGGCGAAGATGGCGCAATGGGAGCTCTCAAGCTTGGTTCTGTGGTTCTATGACGGGACTGGACGCCAAACGGCGAGAAGCAGCCGGTAGGCCCTTTGGCGTCCACACCCGAAGGCGGTGAGGAGAGCCTATTTCCACTCTGGGACAACTGGGCTGGCAGAAACTCGATTTTTTGGACTGCTCGACTTTCATGTGGGGCAGTTTTCCAACTGCAAGAACATTTTCTGAGCTTTGCATTGGCAATAATTACGCATTTCGTCTTCTGTCTTGCATGAAATCGGTGGTTTGGGGAAGGAGGCATATGGCATGTATTAATTGAGCCTCTGTAACTCATAATGGTAGGTCTCTTCCACAGTCAATCAGTCAACCCTAGAGAAGCAAAGCAAACTAAGACTCTTTTTTTCCAATAGGACGCGGATAATCTTATCAAGATTGTCCGAGGGCTGGACCAGAGCGGTCCGGGTGAGGATGGCAAGAATCTGGATCTCCTCTGGACCAAACTGGTTGCATCATCAGACGACTCGTTTCACGCCGCCGAGGAGAGTACGCTGCGATGGCTGCTCAAGTCTATGAACGGCAATGCGACCACCGCCGAAGCCATGCGCCGCCATCCATTGACGTGGACCATGCTCGACTGCGTTTTTACACGAATCCCCCTGTTTTCTCTCGCCAAATCTCTAGCGGACCGAAAATTCGTCGCAGTCCTCCAACAAACACTGAAGGACATCTCGACCGTCGCCAGCGACAACGCGCAGCACACCGCCAAAAAGCGGAAGCGATCGTCAACGGTTCAGTTCGGAAGCGACGAGATCAAACAACCACACGGGCGCCTTGCTACTGCAAAGTCGTTGTTCATCACGCTGAATTCACTACTGAACCGCCTCGACGACGCAAGCGCCGCGATCGCCCGAGACAACATTGGCGCCGAGCATATCAGGTCGCTGTTCTGTATGTCGGCTGCAGACACTGCTGCCCTTCTGGCGCCCGCGTTATCTGTCTGTAAGCTCCTGATAGACACCGAAACGTACGACATTGAAGGCGCCGAAGAGTGGGTTGCAGTGGCGTCGTCGCTTTGGAACTTGCACATGCAGGGCCCTGACGACATGTCCGAAATCGCTACCCACCTGTTCACCATACCGGCCTCCATCTTGACTTGTTTGGAAAACCTGTCAGAGAATGGACACAGCAGCGCCCCGACCGCCCTCAAGTCGAGATGGAGTGAGTGTTTACAAGAATTCCTCCAGCGCAACTTGATTCTTCCCTGCAGAACGGCATTCCTGAACAGGCAAGATTTTGCCCCTATCGCTCGTGCATTGGATATCTCGCAGGCAAGAATCCATACGACGGCACCTTCACTGTACTTCTTAGCGGCAAGGTCTTCAGATACAAACGCCGAGGGCGAAAGGCGGAAAAATACAGTCGAATGGATGAAGCGCGTCTTTGAAGAGGTGGAAAAGGCGATACATGATAGCCCAGACCGGAACATCCTAATCAGGTTGATTATTCGCCAAGCGATCGACAAATCTATACCTGTGGATGTGAATAACTTGCGAGAGATTGCCCGCGGCTATGTGTTGAAAAGCGAGCCCACAGATTGGGGACTGCTCGGCAGCATTGTTACGTGTGATCCGGCCGTATTTCAAACCAGCGGAGATGGTAGCGATTTGCTGGCGTCAATCTGCGACAAGATTTCAAAGGCATCTTCGACAGAGCCTCATGAGCCAATCGCCGAGGTCCTAGGCGCCATACGACAAAGCTTCGTAATTCAACGCGATCTAGTAGCATTTTTGCAGCTGTGGTTCACAGAGCTGAGGAAGGCCGAGGAAAGCAAGAAAGCAGAACAATCGTCGTGGTTTGGAGAGGGGCCAAAGAAGTACAAGGGCGAATATTTGCATGACCTGATCGAGAAGGAGTTGAGTGTGTCTCAGCTCTCCGAATTTGTTAGCTGGCTAGAGTCACAAACCACGCAATCCAGCCCCAAGTCGCTCTGCACGGTCAGCGACACTATATCTGAGGGCTTGAAACGAGAGACATTCATTGACACGGTTGGTCTACGGCTATTTCAAATGACGTGGACTACCTGCGCTGAATTGTCTGATTTGCCGGCCAGATGGCGCATTAGCTCAAAGACAGTGCGATGGGCAAAGCCTAATGAGAAGATCTCCATATGGCAGTCATCGAAGGACAAAGTCAAGCAAATCCTGAAAAAGGGAGGATTGGACGTCGCTGAGACATTTGAATGTTTCTGTTTCTGCTACAATGCGTGGGACGCTTTAGCGACGGATGCTGATGCAGCCAAGGAACCCGCCAAATTGATACAGAACTTCTCTGAGCGTCTCGCCAAGAAACTCATGTCCGAGTCCTCAATCCAGAAGATTACAGTTCTAGACAGGACTAGCTCCGAGCTCAACACCTTTGACAATGAAATACCGGCGTCTTGCTACCTTGACGTCTTCCTTGCTGGCGGCAGCCGATTCAACCGGTTGTTCTCAATGGCAAGCGGCGGCGTCCCAGAGCCTTTGAAGAATGCGACAACCGCTTCTCAACTTGACCTCAAGGACAAGAAGGTACTCTGGCGAAAAGTATTCTTGAATGACATGAATCTCAACGAAGCCAAGCTTGCGCGAACGTTGGTTGATCAAGTCATTGAAGTACTAGAGGTATCTGGCCAAGAGAAAGGCTGGCCGGATAGCGATGTGACGCTGGTTCTTCAGATCTTGAGCCGCATTCCACTAGACAGCTTTAACCGTTGGCAACGAGAAAAAGTGATGAACACACTGAATCTCAACAGCGCTAAAATGGTCAGGTCGCCAAAGAAGACGGCGTTGCCCTCGTGGAAGCAAATATTGAGTTTGACAACCAAAATGATGGCTCGAGCGACATTCTACAACGACATGACGTTTGATCACCTTGTTCGATTGGCTGAAGCCGTTTCTGTCTGCGTTGCTAAAAACTCTGCCGGCGACGAAGAGACACTGGAGGTTATCGAGCGCTTTTCTCAGATGGCGTCGGTGACCATTGGACAAATGGCAGATCAGGTGGACGAGAGAAGTACAACATACTTTGGGGATTGCTCTGCTTATATTGCCGCGGCGTCCGCAAGCAAGTTTGAGAACCTCTCTGGCCTTCATTACTCCTTGCTCAAATCTTTGATTTCAGTTCTAACGCGGTCACCAAATACGCGCAACAACCAAGCACTTTCGGGACTCGTCGTTGAGGGCCAAGGTATGCTGGCCAAGGCCATCATGTCTGCCATCAACCCTTTAATTACTGCAGAGGCTCTTCCAGCGGAGCCTAGTTCGGAAGAAAGATTGTGTCTTCTAGCAGCCGCAGATGCTGCGCTTTCCGCTGCGCCCTTGGCGCAACTATACAAGGGCAAGCCTGCAGCTGTGCAGAGTTTTGCCAAAAACTGCACTAGCAGGATGGCAGATGGTGATGTTCTCGCTTGGAAGGTTCAGACTCTGCTGCGCAATGAATTGCCTGCGGCTCTTCAGCTACCAGCGCCCAAGACATTTGATGCGCTCTCACCTCTCCCGCAGAAGCTTCGGTCCGAGCTCCTACGCGACTTTGCCAGCTCCATCACGAAGTCGCTGAGAGTGCAAGAAAAGATGGCGTATCTGCAAGATCTGATCGATGCAATGCGCGCTGGTTGTTTTACAGACGGCCAGACACTCGCGATTCAAGAGGTTGTAAGCCAGATTATAGCGTCGCCAGAGTACACGGGCAAGTTTGACGGGTATGATCTTGCCGCGGCCTACAGCGAGATTGTCACCGTTCTCAGCAAAGCCCCCGCGCCGGGCAACGTTCATTTGTGCCGCACGCTACACTCTGTTCTAGAGAGGAGACCGCAGGCAGTCAGCCAGTGGGACGTCGAAGCCACGCTGAGCACAATCTGCGATCTGTCCCCCGCCCAAGAGTCTGACGAAACGGAATTGCCGTATATTTGGCTGTGCAGGCTCACTGATATCATCATCAAGAAACACAGGCTGCGTATCGAGGGCCACTATCACTTGCTGCTGGTTGTATTGGAAACATTGCTTGACCGGCTCGTCATTCATGAACTCGGAGCGGGAGAGTGGTCGGCTTCTCAAGAGGCAAAAGCGCACGCCTATGCGCGCCTGATTACACTGGTATGCGAACCTACAGCAGGCGCCGTTTCGCGCACGCAGCACCAAAGCTCTCTGGACTCGGCGACGGATGCCGCCAAGCGCTCTGCTGGACGCCACATGCACCTCATCCTGATGCAGTACGTAAAGTTGCAGCTTACGGAAAACGTGCCGCGACCAATCCGCGAGGCGCTGGAGCCGGCGATGAATTCTATATTCGACATTACGCCACCAGAGGGGCGCAAGATTCTCAACGACGCCATGGATGCGAGTGGGAGAGCCATCTTGCGCGAAATGTTTAAGCGATATGTCAAGTTTGGTAAATGGAGTGGCGTTTAAAGGGGTATCAGGGAAAAGGGAATGTACATGAGCATTAGGGTATACAATACTGTCCTTTATATATACACGTGCGTGATGTTTTTCTCGCGCCATCTTAGGATACTTTCGTCATGCTGTGTTATTTACTTTTGAATGTTGGTGTAGGTGCTGGGATGCCCGTGCTCCCTGGCAAAGTTGCGCACGGTACTGACCTGGTCATACTGGACAAAGATCCAGATGAGGGGTACGAGCCAGGCGCCGAGCGTGTCGATGATCCAGCTGTTGCGAAAGGAACCGCCAATGACGCCGAAGCGCATGAGATGGCCAAGCCAGTTGACGACGACCATGAAGTGGCCGGCCTCGAGGCCGCGAATGGCGGCACGTGCCACCTCGTCGGGCGTCTGCTTGGGGTCGGCGGCCTCGAGCTTCTTTGTGATCTCAGGCTTAGTGCGCTCCTCGACCTCGAAGCCGGGCGAGAGGATAGTGCCGGGGAAGACGATGTGGACGCGCACGTCTTGCGGGTAGAGCAGGACTTCTTGCGAGAGCGTGTCGGCGAGGCCACGCAGCGCCCACTTGGAGGGAGCGTAGGCCGCGTAGCCGGGGATGGTGTAGAAGGCAGTCGCGCTGGCCGTCATGATGAGGTGCTTCGGCGCCGTCGTCGCCTGCTCGTTGTTGTTGTCGGGAGCGAGCCACGCGCGGAGGATGGTGTGCGCCATGTCGGCGGTCCCGTGAAAGTTGATATCCATCTGCTGACGCAGTGACGCTGCGTCCGTTTCCACAAAGAGCTTGGGCACCGAGACGCCCGCGATGCACCATACGATGTCGGGCGCGCGGCCGCCGTTCCATGTGGTGGCGGCAGCGACGACGGAGTCGGCGTACGAGGGGACGGAGACGTCGGCGGAGATGCAATGGAATCTTTGCGTCGCGGGGCTCTTGGAAGCGGCCTGGAAAGAATAGTGTTGTCAGCAGTGACACTTTGAAAAGGAAGGGGAGGCGGGATGCATGCCTTGGCGACCTTGACGGCTTCCTCGAGCTTGGCGGCGTTGCGGGAGACGAGAATCAGGTTGGCGCCCTTGGCAGAGAGCTGCGTCGCGACGGCAAGGCCCATTCCCTCGGAACCGCCGGTGATCAGGACAGTCTATAGGGATAGCATTAGAAGCTGAGTAGATTGATGGCGAAACCAACGGTCATGCTCCTACCTTGCCGTCCACTGGCATCTTGTTGCCGCCAAAGAGACCCATTGTGCTTGCGACAGCTAGTGTGACGACCAGCGTGACTGTGATCCAGAAAATTGGTGACTGCAGCAGAGCCATTCAGGGCAGAGGTTCGTGGCGGAAAAGGTTGCTGGTGTAATCGAGGGGGTGAAGCTCGTTCAATGATGGAGGGGAGCTGCCGAATTTAGTGGCCGCGCCAGAACTCCACAGGAAGTCGCAGGAGCACGGGGACCAGGTCAACTTAACCTCAACTACGACGAATGCGACTCACTATAATTCCCTGCATGACGCCAGTTAAACCGCAAATTGCAGCTCATTCTACAGAGTGTTGATTTGATACTTGGTCTACGCTATTACTTTGTCGACAATTCATGCGCTGAAGCTGTTATTTCACGTCGCGCGGAGCCCGTGAGGTTTGGTGCCAGCACGCGACACCATGTCGGGCGGCGAGGGAGACAATCTGTTGGTTCCGAAATTTGGGTCATTCAAATCACAGTCGACACATGAGAAATCTAAGCCGCGAGACGAAAGCCAGAGGAGAGACTCGCGTGGCGAACGGAAGAAGCGCTCTCATGATGACAGGCACGAGCGCCATGGCCGAGACGGCAGCAGAGAGTCCAAGCGACGAAGAGAGCGCCCTCGGTCCCGTGAGCGCGAACGTCACACGGAAAGGAAATCCGCAGAGGTCAAGTCGACCGCGCGCGACTCGGGGCCAGAACTGTTCATACTCGACACAAAGGGCGACCCGCTAATACGAAGATATGGGACGCTGGACAGGTCGCAGGTACCTGCCTACTATCGCCATGGCCGCGGGCGAGTCTTGGGGACTTCTGGTCGGTTATTCATCCATCGCGATGGTCCCAATGAAACTTTTAGTCTTCGCATGCCCGGAGAGGGCCTGCCCCGATACAGAGATCGAGACGGGCTCCGCTCCAAGCGGCCACTCGCTCATTCACAACCTATTCCGCTGAGGAGGAGGCGAGTAGCACCGGCAGGAGAAGATGACGAAGATGAGGGATTCTTGTCGTTGAGGAGCTCTAAGAAGCAGAAAGGAAAAGAGGACTCGTCCGGTGACGAAGCAGAGCAGTCGTATCGATCGATAGAGGGCAAGGCCAAACCAAAAACCTACGACAGCGACATGGACTCAGACACGGACGCATCTATCGAAGTGGATGATACAGAGGCCAGCAATCCTCTGAAGTGGAAGTCGATCCAGCTCAACCGCCGTGTCAAAGAAAACCCCGCGGACGTGGACGCGTGGCTGGAGCTGGTGCAGCATCAAGACGAACTGCTGCGCATCAGCACCGCAGAAGGCACGGCGCCGGATCACGAATCGCACAGCTATAGCGAGATCAAAGTGTCGATGCTCGAAAAGGCTCTGGCGAATGCGCAGGACGCCGTGGAGCGGCAGCGCATCCTCGTGCCGCTGATGCGCGAGGGCGCCAAGGTCTGGAGCAGCAAGGTCGCAGCCAAGAAATGGGCCGAGCTAGGGAGTCAAGCAGACTCACACGCCCTATGGCGGGTGCGGCTCGAGTTTGCCATGACGAGCATCACAGAATTTGATTATACCAGCGTCAAGACGATGCTCGTCGAACGACTGCGTCATCTCTCAGCCCAGAGGAACGAGAGCAGGGAAGCATATCTCGAGGTGATTGAGGTGTTTCTGTTGGCAACTAGGTTTGTGCACGACGCTGGGTACAGGGAGCTCGCGGTCGCGGCGTGGCAGGCCGTTTTGGAGCTTACTTTTTTCCGGCCAGAGGCCGATGCCGAGCAAAGTGCGGTGCCGGACTCGTTCCAGGCGTTTTGGGAAAGCGAAGTGCCGCGCGTCGGTGAAGTCGGCGCGTCTGGGTGGAAACACTACGTGGCCACGGACGGAGAGGACGAGCCGCCGGACCCGCGGCAGGCCCCGTCCACGTCGGCGGCGCAGTCGAGGGATGCGTTCCAGGTCTGGGCGCGGCTTGAGGCGGAGAGCGCAAATGCGGCCAAGCTGCCGGCGAGGACGATGGATGAGGGCACAGAGGATGATCCGTTTCGAGTTGTGACGTACACTGACATTGAGCCATTTCTCTTCATGGTCCCGCAGTCTTGTCTCTCAAGTATCAGCGTCTCGCTTTTGGATGCATTTCTCGTGTTCTGCGGCTTGCCGCCTGCTTCATCGAGTGAATGGGCAAGAAGGCTGTATAGAGACCAGTTCCTCGCTCCTGTAACGTGCAACATACCGAGCGTGAGCATCGACGACGCAACACTGGAGTTGCATGAAGACGAGTCGGTTTCACGCCGTCCGCCGCTCTTTGATCGGTCGTATAGCGCCTTTGCTATATTGTCAAGACTACTGTTTCCTGGAAAGGAGTGGTTCTCGTATTTTCAGCCCCAGATACTGAACGCTGCGGTTGACGGTGGCTGGCTAGAGACGTTATTCGGCCAGCTCATTTTTTCTGCCGGGTGCAAAGACCTGTCCGAGTATTACTTGGCTATATCATTTGCGCGGGACCCGTCATCAGTCAAAAAGACTGCCAAGAAACTGCTAAAGCAGAGTCCCGACAATGCGTCTCTTTATAACGCCTATGCTCTCTCAGAGCATGCGAGGGGGGCCAGCGACGTGGCGGCAAAGGTTCTGGAATCAGCACTCGCATCTTCGATGGTGAGTATCCATTCTTCAATCAACCAATGCGACTTGTTTTAACAAGAATATAGCTTTCCCAACCCAGCAGTCGTTTTCGTTTACATCATACTGCAGCCTGGATAGCACTCGAAAATGGAAATCTCGCGGCCTCTAAAAGGGCCCTCTGCGCCGGCAGTGGTGCAGAGGTCTCTTTCGCCGACGTGCTCAAAGCTAGATCCACGTTTTCAGACGGCATGTCGGAGGCACTGTCCACGGGTGACGTTGAGTCGGCAGAGACAGCCGCCGAGTGTCTTGTTCTACACGACTACTTGACCAACGGTGAAGCCTCGGAGCCCATGTCGCTCTCGCAGGGCAACATAGCAGCGGCTATGCAGACGCTGGACTCTGCAAGCCAAGAACTCGCGGCACGCGGACACGGCACCAGCCCTTCGGGCGAGCGTCTCGTCCAGTTTGGCGCTCATCTGTTATACATGCACGCTGCAAGAGGGTAGGTTGAGAACCATGCTGTCAAAACCAGAAATCATAGCTAATGGGCTCCTTTGCTTTCTTTTTAGGCCGCACCGCAGAGTCTACGTTCGAGATCAGGTCCGCAAGCGCCTGCAGAGCTTTCCCTCCAACACCATTCTGCTCTCAGTGCTCGAGTGGTCCGACGCCGGCCTGCGCATCGTCGACGAGACGCGCCAGCTGCTACGCGATCAGGCGCCGCGGGCCGACAGCGTAGGCGCGCGGTTCTTTGCCGTGCAGCACGAGCTCGCGCGGGGCAACGCGCACACGGCGCAGGCGGCGTTTGAGCAGGCCGTCCGCGGCGACACCTGCCGGGCGAGCGCGACGCTCTGGGCGTGGTACGTCCGGTTCGCGCACGCGCACGCGCGGCAGCTGCGGCGCGGCGGCAAGGGCGCGGTGGATGTGCTGTACCGCGCGCTACGCCACTGTCCCTGGGCGAAATCGGTGTTTATGGAGGCGTTTACGACGCTCGCAGGGGATCTGGCGTCGGACGAGCTGCGTTCTGTGTATGGCATGATGACGGCAAAAGGTCTGCGAGTGCACGTTGAGCTCGACGAGGTGGTGGCAAGTCGGGGCAGGGCTGACGAGGACAGAATATAGTCGTGTATGTTGAGAGTGGATGCAAATGTATCGAATCTGGATTATGGAAAAGCCAAGTTGAACGAGGATGGCCAATTATGCCGGCTGAAGACGACGGGCATGAATTTACGATTACATTTGTGTGTGAAGTGCGATGTAGGAGGCAACCTAAAAGCTGAATTCCATTCAAAGATGATATTTACGCCATCTGCGCACGAATTTACGTCAATTCGTCTAGGGAGGCGGGCGTAAGTAAGATGCAGCTCCGAAGATCGACTTTCGGAGAGAAGTACCTTGCGGAGATCCGAAACCGAGACGGATTGCATACGAGAAGAGGAAGATGGAATATTTCACCGTGGACAAGTAAAGAAAAGAAAAAAAAACCGTTTTCGATATCAGCTCGACGAGTATAACTACAGTACGGAAGTATGGGGGGAGCATTCAGAAAGCCAATGATGGCACCACTGAATAGAGTTTGGTGCCCATAACGGCAGGCTGAGAGCAGCGACCAACCGGCTTTACAGAATGAAGCGCAATCCGTAGCTCCGGGCGAGACTACTGAATCAAAATACACAGAGCCGTCTACTTATCTTTTTAACCTTTGTCATGGCCGTGCACCTAACCACCGTGGCGGGTGCGGGTGAGAGAGAAGTTGTGTGGTTCGAACGCTGGGGTGCCCATCGGAATTACAACGACCCAGCTCGCAGGCTTTACTCCGATTCAGCCATGCCGACCCCCCTTCATGCCTGTCCAAAGTTTGAGTTCTCTCGGCTCTTCTCGGTTCTGGAGATGGTCCTTTGATGGGGGTGGGGAAGCTGATACGTACGCAGAATAGCCGTTGCCGTTGCGGATTTTGAAACTAGGTGGCGTTGGAGGGCGAGGACTAGCTCGGTACCAGCTCGAACGATGCATCCTCTTTTCTGGCTTGCGCAACCCGTTGGTGCTATCGAGGTGGGTAGCTGATGAGAGTTTGGCTAAAAGCTCCAATGCAAACGAACATGTCAATGGGCGGTGGTATGCAGCCATTGGCAAAGCGGAAGAAATCCAGGTAACGGAGAGGAGGGGAAGGTAGTAGTTTCGAAACTATTTAAACAGCTTGTTTTTCCCTGTTTTCATTAACTGGTCCCTGATCTGCTGTATTCTCCTCTGCTTCACTTCCACTTACACAGGACAACCCCCGCCCCCGACAGCCACATCCTACATTCCATCGCAACACTACCTGCATCCCATCATTGCAAACACGTACAAGCTCACCATGTCTCTCCAAGGCAAAGTCGCCCTCATCACCGGCGGCGCCAAGAACCTGGGCGCCCAAATCGCGCGGGAGCTCGCCGGGCTCGGGGCCAACCTGGCGCTGCACTACAACTCGGCCAAGTCCAAGGCCGACGCGGACGCGCTGGGCCAGGAGCTGGCCTCGCAGTATCCGGATGCAAAGGTCAAGTTTTACCAGGGCGACCTGACGACCGAGGCGGCTGTGGAGAAGCTGTTCCAGGCGGCCAAGGCGGATCTGGGCCGGATCGACATTGTGGTGAATACGGTGGGCAAGGTGCTGAAGAAGGCGATTGGAGAGATTACGGAAGCGGAATACGATTCCATGTTTGCGTGAGTCTTGTTCTTCTCCTTCTAACCCTTGTCCCAATCTTACAGCTTGTCAATTTTCATTGCGAAAAAAAAGACTGACAAACTGGCAGCATCAACTCCAAGGCAGCCTTCTTCATCCTCAAGGCCGGCAGCAAGCACGTCGCCGACGGGGGCAAGATTGTCACCATTGTGACGGCGCTGCTGGCCGCCTTTACCGGCTTGTACACGTCATACGCCGGGTCCAAGGCGCCGGTCGAGCACTTTACGCGTGGTGTGGCCAAGGAGCTGCAGTCGCGGCTGGTGAGCGTCAACGCCGTCGCGCCCGGTCCCATGAACACCCGTACGTGATTCAACGTTCCCCCCGTCCCACTCTGCCATGCAGCAAGCGTCAAAACTAACCACGCGTGTTCAGCATTCTTTTACCCTCAAGAGTCGGACGAGGCCGTCGCCTTTCACAAGAGCCAGGCGTTGGGCGGACGGCTGACCGAGGTGCGGGACATTGCGCCGCTGGTACGCTTCCTGGTGACCGAGGGCGGCTGGATCACGGGCCAGACGCTCTTTGCCAACGGAGGCTACACGACTCGGTAGACGGGAGGATGCGTTTGTGCCCAACTTCAATATAATGTGAATTGAGATTGCCGGATAAGTGGAAACATTGACTTGTTGAATGAGTGATGAGTGAGAATCGTCCGGTGTCACGGCAGCTGACTTGCTGCTCGCAACTGTAGCGCAGCGCACGAGCCGCAGCATAGGTCGGAAACATGGGCAATATCTGCCCGATGGGATCCATTGTTGATGCCTGGAGGGTCCGATGAAGTTTCCATCGAGATGGATCTCTGCAAGAAGGGATGGGATGTATAAGAATAAATTGGAAATGCAAAGTACAAAAAGAGGTCAAGACGAGGGCCCCTGGCCTGGTTTGTGCAGTGGGTTGCGTTGGGGCGACTCCTCTAATGATTAGCGAGCGAGGAGGCCATGACTAGGGACCTAGGTAGGTACGTAGGCAAGGATGCAGCCTTGACATTATAATAGCGGACCTTGCATCGTTATCGCTAGCCCGCAACAGTGATAGGTGTCGGCAAAATCTGTTAGCGGCTCGTGTGCATGGGGCGATTACAGCGGGCCGGCCCCTGTAGTTTTAGCGGGCACCAGGCGCCGCATCGTATTCACTAACAGAAGCCGGTACTGCGATCTAGCAGATCTGTTAGCAGCCAACGTCGCCCTTTCCCCCCCGCCTTCGCCCTCGCTTTGCTTCCCAGCCACTCGAATTTACGGTCAACCCTGCTGCAGGCTCAGCTGCAGGTCATGCAAGGCAAGGCAACGCTGATGCAGCTCACCTCCAGAGACAAAATGTCCCATCTGCCTTTTCTAGACGCCTTTTGGCCTGCCGCCATGGATTTGGTCCCCGACTCGTACAGACTCCTCTTGCCTGCATCTTGCCTCTGCACAACAACAATCCCTTCTCCATCGGCCGGCCACGACCACACGGAGGTTTTTTTTCTTCTTTTCTATTATTTCCTGACTAGTCTCGGCGCCATCCTCTTGTTCGCTCGACTCTGTGCGACATCAAGCTATATATACATGCAGCTCGGCGGGTTGACAAGTTACACAATCTCAGCCACCACGTCAGACCTTTCCGATTCATTGACAGAAACTCTGTGCGCCTTTGGGTGTCGCAACCCGCAACCCGCAACATTGGACAGCCAATTGTCCGTCATTGTGACTGGAGCCTCGCCAGCTTTCCCATCCTCAAAAGCGACCCCTTTGCTGTTGCTGCGCCAGCTGCAAACATCACACTCCTAATCACCCAACCACGCACACACCCCATACATACCCAGCGCAGCTACCAATCATGCCTTTCTTCCCAGAAGGCTTCACCGAGGGCTTGGGCGTCTCTTCGAGCAGCCATCACCGACGCCGCTCCTCCTCCCGCCACCGCACTAGCAAGCGTCGCCGCTCCCGCTCCAGCTCCCGCGACCGGTACCGCGACCGCGATCGCGATCGCGGCCTTGGGGGCTCCTTGATCAGCGATTTTTTCGGCAAAGACAGCACCTACAGCAAGCATAATGCCTCGCGCGGCTCCTTTTTCGGGCTGCCTCTTGGTAATTCCTCGCGCGGCAGCTTTTCCCTCTTTGGCGGTACGTCCCATGCCCTCTTCTACACTCCTCCCAATCAAGAGGAACGAATATCGCATAACAAGGTTCCCAAACCCCTCTCTAACACACACGCACCCCGCACAGGCAACTCGCGCTCCTCGTACTATAAACGCTCCCCGCGCAAGGGCTTCATGCAGCGCACCTACAAGCAGCTCAAGCGCCTGCTCCGCGACCTCATCCACTGGTTCAAGCGCCATCCCTGGAAGGTCTTCTTCATGGTCATCATGCCCCTCGTCACCGGCGGCGCCCTGACCGCCCTCCTCGCCCGCTTCGGCCTCCGCATGCCCCCGTCCCTCGAGCGCGCCCTCGGCATGGCCTCACGCGCCGCGTCGGGCGACAGCTTTGGTTTCGTCAGCGACGCCGTGCGCATGGCTGGCGGCGCCGGCGCTGGCAGCACTCGCGGTGGTGGTTTCGCCGGTAGCAGCAGTAGCCACGACGGCTACTCACGCCGCGGCGGCGCCGGATTTGACGCTTTCGAGGACTTCGCTCGCTCTAGAAGCCGTGGTGGCGGCGGCGATGACTGGACGAATGGCTTGGTCAACGGCGTTGCCAAAATGTTCATCTAAAGAGCTACTACATGGGCCAAGAATGCCAACATAAAGCGAGTTACTTGTTCTGTCTTTGACATTGTGTACGTATCGGACTGCATTGAGACGAAAGTGGAAACAATTGGATATGCATATATACAGGTATATATCTCGTTGCACGACAAGGCTATCCGTTATTATATGCCCCTTTATTCGACGTCACTTTACACATACGCACCTACATACTATATATTATATATTCACATATAACATCACACAGCTTCAGCATATAATGGGAAACTCTCCCGTGTCAAAATCTACTCTACCCATTTATGCCGGATGGCACAACCCTGCGTCATGATCAAATACCAATCCAAGTTATTCACTGCATCGAAACCAAATTTGCATAATGTAATAGTATATTCTGCAACACTTGACATGCTGTATGCTATTTGCAACCTTGTAACATTCCTCCTTTTCTTTTTCTTGGTGTTTTTTTCCTCCATGTAGATTCTACCTCTTGCAAACAAGAGCATAATAAACAGGCAAGAAATCCCCAGCAGAATGTCTTTGAAATGTCTGCTAACTAAAATAAAAAAATACCACCGTGACACACATTCGACCCTTGCGCTAAAAGCAAAAAAAAAAAAGCAACCGAGGACAAGACGAAAGGGAAAAAAGGGAAACAAGAAGAGTAGAAACCAACAAAGCAGCCCCGTTCCCGGACCCTCATGCCATCGACTTTGCCAGTAAAAAATGAAGGTTGGAAAGGAGAATTGTTATATACATCATAATGAGGAGGGGCTTTGTCTTTCTTCTTTCTCTCTTCCTCCCACATATCACCAACGCTGTGACGACTTGCACTGTCTGCAGTCCTCCCTGCTGCCTGGCGCGGCGTTGGTGTTTGCGTCAAAGTACATTTCCTCCTCTTTTCTTTGGGACAAAGCCCATCTGCTTTGATGGACTGTGCGGCCAACCACATAGCAATGTGCAAAAACAAAGAGTTATGAAATTGTCCACAGTTCGTGGAAACTGTATGCTTCTTTTGGACGCTTATTTCAGCATGTTGGATGATTGTCATGTGGCTGGCCCAGGTTTGTTTGGTTTCCAGAATTGCCATTTTCGCCCCGGCTTCTTCTTCTTGGTACCACGTGCTCTGCTCTCGGCCTCTTCAAATGCCAGCTCCGTGGAGAGCTTGCTGCGCTCACCGTGCGAGCTGCTGATGAGTCGACTGAGGCTGATGAGACTGGATCGCCGACGTCCAAACGCCGCCGACGACATGGAAGACGGTCGCTGGTCCCGCAAAGTGCTCGGCTGCGGACGAGCTTGTGCATTGAAGCCGCTCTCTCTCGTCATCGTCGATGTGCTAGAAGTGAGAGAGGGAATATCATAATCCATCGAGCGGCGTACTTCCGGACCCGGTTCGCCCATGAGCAGAGAATGTAAAGAGTTGTCTTCAGCCACCGAAGAGGGAGCTGTCGAGACACGCTGAGCATCAGACATGGGTGACCTCGGTGAAGGGTGTGAGGATGCTGTACTAATCGAGTAGGGGCTTAGTGGCATGGACGCGCCTTGAGGGAGTGACAGGGCAACTGCATCAACAGGCAGGGGCTCGCTGTTTTGCATGGGTAGAGCCCTCTTCGGTGAAAGCCCACCCGAGTCCCACGAGTCTCTGTGGCTTGGCGACACAAAGGGGGTTTGCAGTATAAGATTCGAGTTGGTGGGCTCTTCGACAATGACACTCTCGTGCAGAGATGTCCTCGAGCATTCAGTGCGCACAGAGCGAGCGCCGATGTGATCCTTATCGCTCAGTCCCGAGCTTTTTCGTCGCACAGCAAGGCCCCGGAGGCTGGTGGTTTCAGAACCACTGTCACTGAAAATAATAGTCTCGGCCTTGGGCTCACATTTGACATCCGTTTCCGGAGCGCACGTCGTATTGCCTCCATCGCTGCCCCCATCTTCCTCTTCCTCCTCCTCAAATACATCGGCCATTGTTGAGTTGCTACCGAACCGATTGATGACGGCTCGGCCAGCATCAAAGGGTGGTAGATCAGGTGCCGACTCAGCTCGTCTATGGTAGTGCATACCGGGACCGCCAAAGCCCTTCATACCCTGGGCGCTGTGCAGACGACGTCTATTAGCACCACCAGCGGCGCGCTGTGCCGCCTCCCACTCTGGATTGTGTGGGAGTGGTGTATTGAATGGTCCAAGTGCGGCATCGAGATCGATCATGGGTGACATGATCTCATCTGGTCGCTTCGGCTGCTGTGTCACCACGGCGGGCGGCTCCGGAGGCTGAATATGTACAGATGGGGCAGGAGTAGGCTCCTGTCCAGCATACTCGTTCTCGTATTCGTCATCTTCATCCATGGGTGTGACGGATGGCGGCGGAGTTGGTGGTCGCACAGCATTGTGCTTGGATCTGCGCTTCTCTCCTTTGCTCTTGATGGGCAGGATTGCGCCAGCCCAACCCTTGACAGTTTGGGTCCGAGACTTTCTGTTCTTCTTCCGCTTCAGTGTTGACGGTTCTGCAGCCTCAGAGTCCGAGCCTCGGTCCGAGGACGAGACGGTGTGAGCGCGCGAGGCAGAATCGGAAGAGCTGGAGCTAATGGGACGACATTTTGTTGACATGGTCGAAGGACTCAACGTGTCGAGCCCAAAGAAAGACCAGCGTTTCGATGTTTTGATTGGGCTGGGAAGCGGTGGGCTGACGGTAGCAGGCTCGCTATCGCTAATGAGAGCCGGAATCGAGTTTCGGCGTCTGGGCGACGAGCTTGTTTGCTCAAGTTGAGGGGAAGCAAAGGATTCCAGAACGGCGCCGGCAGTCGCAGGTCTCGATTCTTGCGTCTCTTTGGACGGACTGCGTGAGAGAGGGGAGGGGCTATGGTCATCACCAAAGGAAGCAGGAGAAACAACGGAAGAGATGCTTTCAGACATGCAGTGTCCTGGTCGCGCGGTCACGGTGCTGGATGTATCACTAGACACCAAGGATAATGGCCGAGGAATAAATTCGAGAGTGTCTGAGAAGCCGACACGAGCTCTGGCGACGGTTCTCACAGGTTTGAGGCTGGGTGGCGTGGAGGAGCCCTGTTCTCGGGCTGAACTTGCGGGAGTAGGAGGTTCCTGAACAGGTTCGGGGAGCTGAGTCAAAATTGGAGGGTCGTCTGGGAGCGGGATAGTAGCGTTGATACCCTGGTCAAAATTGGTCGGGCTGTTGGGAGCGCTGCTGCCCTTGGGAGTCCAAACCATAGCGGGCGGTTGCAAGATGGGCAAGTCATTTGTAGAAATGGTGCCTGACGTGCCTCTTCTATGGCCTCGTCGAGGCGGCGGTGGCTGCAGCAATTGAGGAAAGCCGCCTTCTTTCGTAGGGCTTGTGCTCATGACAGCAATGGAACTACCATCGCGGATGCTTCCGCCGACAAACTCGCTGCCGCCTCTACGGTGGCCATGGCGAACGGGTCTGGAGGGAGAAAGCGCAGTATTTGGAGAAAGCGGCGAGGTGGGCGGGCTGAGAAGCGCGGGCGAATTCGGGCTATGAGGCATTGCAGCACCAGGATTGAAGCTAAAGTCGGGAAGCGCAGCAGGCCGGTGAGGACGCTTGTCGCGAGCGGGAAAGCGGACTTCTTGGTTATTGAGCGAGGTGGATGAGAGTCGCTCGGCTAGTTCGACATTGGTCGTAGACTCTGTGGGAGCTGGCTGAGCAGGAAACACGAAATCGGGGATCGCGACGGGTGCATCTCGGCGCGATGAGGCAGTCGAGGGCCGCCCTTGTCTGGCATCGTAGGTCAAGGGTTGGAGCGTCGGGGACGCATCATTGCGGCCCAAGGTAGAACCGAAAGTAGCAGTCATCATTCCTTCAGCCGCGCAGCGGCAAAACGTAGGATGAATACTATAAGTGTATGGTTATCATGGGACGACGCGACAGGCAAGATGCGCGAGGAAACAGGGTCGTGATTAGAAGTCGTGAGAGGTCGGCAAAGGATGTCGTGAAGGCGAATAAAGTCTGCTTCATAAATAATGTATCTAGAGGGTGAAAGGGGAGTGGTCAGCAAGGGCAAATTGACGACGGGCAGGGGGCAACGATGGCATTGTCGTCGAACGGCGTGGGGGAAGCATTCTACGCACCTGGAAGAAAAGCAAACGGGGCAAATGCTGGTGCAGAAGAATCTAGGCAGAAAAAAAAGAGTGAGACGAAATGAAAATGAGCGGACGGTCAAGACCAGCGACAACTCGAAATGGAAATCGAGGAGTAGCTGGAATCGCACCAGGGGGGCGAGTTCAAGAGGCGCGCGAAGGCGTCGAGATTGGGGGGGGAGAGATGAAGATGCGGCGGAATGGGAGAAGAAGGAGGAAACGGGGCCCAGGTATTAGAAGAGTGAGTGAGTGCAGGCTGGGGTGGAGCGAGTGACCAGAAGGCCTGGCAAGCAAGCCGGCGGCCAGCAAAAAAAAGGCAACCATTGGCGCTAGGCCAGGTTTGTTTGTTGGCCGGTGGAGATGGGCGTGGGGAGAGGATCATGGATGGGTGGGAGGGTCCAGTGATTCCAGCAAAGGCAGTGACGGATGCAGTGACAGGCAATACGCAAAAGTACACGGTGACCACAGGGGGTTAAGATGGAGTGAAAAGAAAAAGGGCAGTGAGGATACGTGAATCACTTACAGCATCTTTTTTAATGTGGGCTACATGGTGGTGCCTGTGGTGCCTGTGGTGCCTCGTGGTGCCTACCTATGCATTATGGCCGTGGGTGGTGTTACTTGGCACCTGCCTTGCTGCCCCAGGTGCCGGGTCACAGGTAATACAGAACAGGAGCACAGCCTGGCTGCGAGGCTGTACCTGTGTACCTGGACTTATCTAACTGCCATTTTCTACTTTTATTTTTACTTTTATTTTTGCATCGCATTTCTGCGCTCATAGTGGCCGGACATATTCATCTGCCCAGTTGCTGTAGGGATTCAGTGCGGCGTCAAGGTGCAGCCCAACGACGACCTGTGCTCCAAGTTGGTGCAGCACGCTATCGACTCGAGCGCAGTGCCTAAATATTTTACTTACACAGGTTAACTAGTAGGTATGTACAAAGTAGGTAGTTCCGATTGCGAGGTAACAAACATGGTTGTCGCCGTTGATTTTACCGTATTCCCCCTGTTGTTGCTGAGCTACCACCTTCCCACGCAACAACGTCAATGCCGTGTCCAGCATCAAAACATCGTGACCTGCATCTTGGCTTCCTGCTGTGCAACATGTACCAAGAGCCGAGTGCCACACTTGGCTGATTGCAGTGGCCTAGCCGACGGGATGGCGTTGCGCCAAAACTCGGCCGCCAGGAATGAATGCTGCACGCTGCTGGCAAAACCGTCCAGAACCAGTAGGTAATACAAGACTGCCCGCGCAATCCCCGGAATTGACACGCAGCCCTCCCACACAGAGACAAGGCGAATATGCCGAGGCCGAGGGGATGAGAGAGAGATTCCTGTGCTTGATGGTTTTCTTGTCTTGTTTGCTGGCGTATGTACGCCCCCTTTCTCCGACAAGACAAGACTTGCTTGCCGTGCTTGCCTGCTGTAGCTCGTCTGTCAGTCTGTCACGCAAGCCGCCACAGGGCAGCTGATGGCTGTGACCTGCAGGTGCAGCTCAAGCAGACGGACGGACTGGCTCCGCGAGGCGAAAGTCCTGCGGCGCTGGCGCCGTGGTGCAGCATGAAGCCAAGAAGTCTCAAGATGCCCCTGCCCTCGACCTGGTCTGATGGCTCGGTTTGTTTTGATGGCCGGACAGAGATTGGGTTGCTTTCTCCTCATTGTTATCAATCCCGATCAGTGCTATTAGCCGACAACGTGGCAATGGGCACCACCCTCTCCTTCGCTTTCCCACTCGGCTTCCCACTTTGCATCCTGCGACTGGGTCAGCCAAGCCAATGTGCCAACTTTACAACCAAAATCCAGCGCCATTTTGCCCATCTCAGCTTGCCCCTGGTGAAGTGGGGTGCGCTAGGCCCGCACGGTACGAGCCTTTTCAGGGCAACTTGCCTGCCTGTGCCTGCCCTGCCTACCTAGGTACTGCTGCTCTGCCTCTAGGCTCTAGGTACTTGCTGCCTCCGCCGCAACTTCTGCAAGTTCCCACTGGTAAATATCGATCAAAACCCTCGAGTCAATACAATATTGGTCATCTTATTTCGCTCATCTCCAACGTACTCACATACTTAATTCTTCAACCGCTATTTAGTCATCGTCCCACGACCACCCTCATCTTGCCACCTCGTTTCTTGTTGCTGCGCAAAATGCATGCAGTGTTCCCTCGCCCTGCATTTGTCATATCCTGGGCAGCTGTGTCCTACGTGCCATATGGCAGTTAAGGAAAGAATCTTCCGCGTGTCATGTTTGCAAAAACCTAACCCGCTTTTGTAATCAAACCATGACCGAGAAGTAATTAGAAAACAATGAGAAAACCCCCCGATTCTCTATGTACGTCAACCCTTTGTTGTAATAATTATTATGAGCAAATAGAGCACGGCCGAAACTAGTCGACCCATTCTCAGCTACTCTAGACACTTGACACCCTTCTCACCAGCAAAACCAGTACCCAATCCATAATATAAAGTTCCCTTGTACCTTTGCCCACAACAACATAACTAGGAGTAGCATAACTTTTTAAGTAGAGCCAAAAGCCCATTGCGCAACAAGTCGACAAGTCTTTGTCCAATCGCCATGGCCATTTTTCATTTCGCGACACTAGTAAATTAGCCATGAAGCTACACGCGAGTACTATTCTCAATGCGTCTCTCTTCCAGAAGCCCGGTTCTGGTACCTGAGCCATTGTTTCCATCTCCATCTACAACTCGACTACTTTGGCGTCGTCACCCTTTGGCGTCGTCACCACAAATACACTCGTATACGCAAACCTTGTTAGGGCTTCCTCGCCGCACGCATCATGCAACAATGATCCAACCTCGGCCGCATTTGGCTTTCCTCCCTTGAATAAGTTGATTTCAGGTACCAATAAAGCAAACTGGCAGCGGCCGCGGCCACGGCCCGGATGGCACGGTGCGGCGCAGCGTCAACACTTAAAATCAACATGGATGAGGTTTGGCCACAACTTGGGTTAGCTGGTCAATCGCACGGAGCAACCAAGTATTCGTAGCCGCCCGTCACTGCAGTTCAATGCACGAAGGGACATGAAGCTTGGTCAATGCAGCAGCGCAAAGCCCGCCGCCTTGTTTCTCTGCGCTGCTAAATATTACCTGAACGAGTTATGGGACATTAATAGACGCCCTTTCGTATTCCGCGTGCACGTACTCCGTACTCAGTACACAGCTCCTCTGCACTGCCCTGCCGCCTGTCTCTCAAACAGAGCCCATCGCCGCCGCCCATGTCCCCCCTGTCCTCTCCGTGACCCCGGATGCGGCCCTTGGCGATCCTACCTAATTATACCAACGGACAGCACGACCCCCCGTCGAGTCTGCAACGCTTTTCCCACCTGAATTGTATTCGTAGTTGCTCTCCGGGCCCGAGTACTATTTCTGGCTCGGAAACTTTTTTTCCTCACATTACAGGCAGGCCAAGAGTGAGCCTTCGAGACTGGACGGAAAGTCTCCGCAACCTGGCTCATGTGTGCAGTGTGTAGCGGCAACGTAGAGTCAAAAAGATGTAGTGTGTGTGATCATTGATGTGCGTGCATGCATGGTGTCTTGTTCCCGATGCCAGTCGACAAGACACAGATCTAAAGTCGATCACTGTAAAATCTGCAGTGCGGCTGAAGTAACGGGCAACAAGTAACCTGTTAGTACCTCCATATTCAGGAATGAGGACTCGATCAGCGACTCGCCTGTCGAGCCCGGGCTGAAAAGAGGCGCCGCTTTCCCCGAGTCGATCAGAGACATGGCTGACAACAAACTGTCATGCGAACGAACACCCAAGGGCCCAAGAACATCCAAGAACACATTTTGCCCTCCACACGGCCTCACCTGCTCCTGGTGCCTAGTTAGCGCCCCCAATCTCCCTCCCTTGTGCGACTCCCTTGGCATTGCGATTTGCAGCGGGATGCCGCCTGCTAATATCGGTTCCAGTAGACCATTTCCGGTATCCGTAGTTTGCGTTCGGCGCTTTGCTGGCCCTTGGCTTCTTCCTTTGAGCAAGTTGTGATCAGAAACATCACCAAAGGAGACCGCCGCCGCCGCCTCCTCCTCCTCCTCCTC
>JAPFSE010000399.1:0-35753 GCA_030777785.1 Beauveria caledonica | reverse complement strand
CTCGCTTGCGCTCTTTGCGATAGTTTGGCGCATCACTGACGGCTCGGGGGCGAATTTGGGGTGGCATAGCGCATAAAAAGCCTTGAAGCGTTTGAAAACTCGCTCCACGGTTCTGCCACTTAACTGGATGAATGCAAAGTGTCCATCTAGTTCCACCCACAAGGTCACGGTTATCTTGGCCGAGTCTTCTGCCATCATTTCTCTATCGAACTAGTGAAAGATGAAAATATAAGGTGGACTACGGTTAGCATTTCAGTTCGTAAGCAGCTGATTGCGTATATGCTACCACTAGGAGTCATGTGCGCTCCTGCATTGTACCAGGCCGCCACAGACGGCCACCCATGACCCATGTCATCGACCCGAGCTGACCAGGTTTTAGTGATGGCGACGATCAACAGCAACTTGGACCCATAAAACCCAGGAAGTTTTCAAGAAACTCCCTGAGTTTTATGGGTCTTTCGATTCCTACTCCCCTTCCAACCGGAGGCTGTAAGAAAGCGGCGTTGCCACCTCCCACACTCCGTTCCATCGACGCGAGCTGGGCGGAGCTAAGCTATGGCGATAATCACCTTCGATCCGCACATATATGGCTTTCCTCCGAAGCTGTTATCAAGAGCGAGGAATAAGTGAAACATGGTCTCATAAAGCAAGTCATTCCAGCGCGAACTACAAATGAACAGGCAGCCCCTCAACAACGTGCAGGCAAGAGCCAACCTACCCCGACATTCACCATGCAGCTAATCGAGGCGTTAGAGCCTAGGCTGGCGCTCGTTACGTTCCTATTCGGCGTGGTCTACCTTGGCCTTGGCTTGGCCATGAAGCACAGCCCTCCGGGCAACAGCCTCGCTGCTTTCAAGAAAGGCACCTCTTTTCTGAATGGCAAAGTTTTTGTGTACTTACTTCCGTTTGGATTTATGATATCATTTTATATCGCGCGTCGGAGAACCGACAATGAGCTCCTCAACTTCGCGCTGTTTAACGCCTGGCGTTCGAGTAATAGCCTTTGTTTTAGCGCGGAGCTGGTGAATTTTCTCGCATCAAAGAAGTCCCTTTACTAATTTCATGTAGTGTCATTTAACCATCCAGATCAATACTCCCGCGGGGTTCCGCCGATCCTTTCTGATGGCCAGCATGTATTTACTCGTGGCTGTTGCTGTAATGGTTCCTGGATTGTGGAGTTACGTGACGGCGGAACGACAATGGCTTTGGCTATTCATGTCGGCCAATGCCGCTGTAACTCTGGTGGTGACTTTCAGTCACATCAGCCTTGACCGGCAATATCCAAAACATATCTATTTTACCCTTTCTCTGCTTGTTATTGTGGTTGGCGTGGGGATCGCGGCTGCCGCTGTGCCTCCTAAGGTCGTACCAGAGTTGCAACAAATTCAGCATTGTTGTCAATCCATGGTTTCCTTGGCAATAATTGGCATCGCGAGGCTAAAAGTTGTGATTACTACCCACAAAGATTCGAAAGCAGCAAGGGAAGGAGCATGTCAGCCGCGACGAGTCGTTTCTGCTCATACACAGAGTCCACTGGACAAGAATAGCACGACGTGGCTGGGCAAGAGTGATGTGGTACATGAGCTAAAGCCAATTAGCCGGGCAAACTCACTGAAACACCCCGCCACAGTACAAAGTTTCGTTTAGACTGTCGTTGGGGACAGAGGCGCGGGGGGGGGGGGCATTTAGTGCGCATGTGTAAGAGCCCCGACTCGAGGGTTAGTACTGTAGTGATATCCATCATGTAATTGTTCAACCTTCATCTACAACGCAAGGGATGATGTGATTTAGTACTTTTGTGCAATTATTCACTCCATATATAACCTTCTCCTCTCTTTCTGTTTCTCAGAAACCCTCCACTTCCACCCGCGTCCGCGGGATGGCTGTTGAATACAAGGTCGATCAGCAGAGACAAGTAGGGATAGCCACACTGTCATGGGCCCAGTTCCTTCTAGCTGTATCGCTTTCCGGAGTAGATTACATCGACAAGCTACAGGTGGATTACAAATGGATCGGGACGGCGAGAACCTCTTGCCTCTGTTTTACCCTCTCAAGTGAACTCAGTTTCCAATATAGCGGTTGCTACGTCCAACTGAGGAGAACACAACTCTCACATGTCCGGTTCCGCTTGGTGACTGGGCCCTCAACACATATAGATCAGGCTCCCACGAGCAGCATATGGTGAGGGTTGGAGATACACCGCCTTTCACTATGCATCTGAGCGTTAGTAGTTTGGACTTTATCTCAACATTTGTTGCATGCGGCGTCGGAGACGTATACATTGCTCTCTGCTTCGGCATCGCTATTTTCACACGAAAGTCGATAGTCTTTCAGACAACCCGATTGACCCTGACCTTTGCCATATTATTATCGTGTGCAATTGTCTTCCTGAAGTCTCCTCCGGAGGCGCACCTCCGCAGATACGTATGCATTAACGCCCTACGGGTGTCGAGCGCCTTATGTATATACATTGAGCCGGTACGTCTTAGCGTCTCTCTATAGTACTATAGCTAACTATTCTGATTTAGGTTATATTAAGCTATGACCTTTGTAATAACATCGAGTCATATCGAGCGAAGACGGTTTTTTGGGTCAGCCTACTGTCCACGCCAGCGCTGCTCGGGGTTGGCGGTTGGCAGTATGTTACTACTGCTGCACAATGGCTGTGGTTCTTTATGATAATACCGAGTGCAATGCCAACGCTTGTTAGCGTCGCAATTGGTAGTAAGCTAGGAGGGGAACGAAAACAGACACTGCAGCGGATCGTAGTGACTGAAGGTTGGATAGCTCTTCCTGTTTTCTGTGCAGTTGTGCTAGCAGCGGCCGCTTGCATTGTTCCGAACAAACGAGCACCTGATTTGCACGGTATCCAATTTCCCATTTACCATTTGCTAGGGTTGTCGCCAACAGTGGGCAGGAAAATTAGGAGAGTGTTGTTCCCGATCCAGCAGCGCGAGAACGAGTCAAGGGAGAACCTATTTAGGGGTTCGGCATTTGAATTAGACTGAGGACATAACAGCCCGCGATCGTCCTCCCACGTCTAGAAAGACATTAATATAAGCTACGGCGAAAATCTGACTATATTTAATAGTCTCACTTCCTCTTCAATATTAAAATCTATTTCCTTTCTACTTAACTCTGATCTATAGTTAATTGCACACATGACTCACAAAGTGAAAAAGAAATCCACAGGCGATCGTTGCACAGAGTGCACTGAGGATGTGCTTGCCTTAGCCGCGTGTACTGACTGCCTGTTGCGTCTTTGTGGCAATCATTATTTTTTTGCTAGTGAAAATAAAAGGTAATCTCTCTCTTCAGATATCTCACCATATACAGCTAACATCAATCAGCTCTGTCAGGAAGGCACATGAAGCATGTCGACACAAAGGACAAGGGGCAGAAGGCCGGCTCCAAGAAGCAACGTGAGATCGGCTTCACATCCGGCCAGCGCTACAGTAACGACCTCTATCACGGCTGTAACTAAAGTGAGGGAACACTAGTTAGGACGTGGAAATTACACTGGCTGTAGCCTCTTGTTAGTTGTATAATAGTTGCCTCGTATAAAATACAAATAGACTGCCTGTCTTCATTTTTTGTCGGTTTCTCTCACTTGATTCACCTAGTTACGATACACTGGCGAAAATTGGACTATCACCACACAACTTTATACAGAAACGCCAACCTCACTCACTTGCAAGACGATTAATTCATCAACCTCGAGAGGTTCTTGCTCCCAAGCATGGTCTATCCTCACCCTATACCGGTATACCGCCGACATTCCATGCCAGCAATGCTGGTTGAGTGGCAGTACGGGACATGTGACAGAAGCTGTGCCACAGAAACAGAACTCGCAAGATTTAAGAACGAAAGTATGAGAGAGATTCTAGCTCTTCAGAAGAGAAATCGAGAATACAGCCATCACATAAAAGTACTAGAAAGAGTCGTCCTCAGCAAGCAGTGTGACCACGAAGATGTCGAACCAGTGCTCCGTTCGAGTCAGGTCATGGCTAGGAAGAAGGCGGTTATGGAAATCCAAGAAGATGAGAATTCCAGGCTTCGCAAGCAGCTTCGATACACTAAGTGGCTGTTGATTTCTCTGCCATTTCTGACGTGGACAAGAAGGGGGCAAGCGGCATCAGAGTGTGGTATATACCACGGGGATGTCTACGCCAAGGAGTCATCCAACCCTCCTAGCCAGGATGCACTGCAGTGGCGACCTTGATCACAGTTTTAACTGAACTGAGGAAACACTGGTCAGGGAAGGACAAGTCGACCTCGAAAATACACTAGCTGCAGCCTCTTATCGGTTGTATAATAGTCGCCTCACGCTATCTGACCACTACTTCTTTTTATCTCTTTCCTATAAGTCTAGATTCTTCACTAAATCTTCTGTGCTTAATCTTTTCGTCGCCTCGAAAAAAATATCAATGCTTCTCTCGTTTCCTCAACCAGGTGTGCGTGGTCCTCAATATACAAACAATGGCGAGCAGCGCGATAGCGGCGGAAGAGAAGAAGCCCAAGCTTAACTATCAAAGAGCATCGATAGCGTGTAGTAAGTTCAGCTGGCTTTTCTCTACTACTTATGATTAACTAGGCAAGCGGATGGTAGCTGAGTGCTACTGGACTCTTGCTCGATCACTGACCTGAGCTACGGCAATATAGGTCATTGCCGACGCCGAAAGATTCGCTGCGTACGGGGTACAGAAGTCAGATGTGAGAGCTGCCAACACCTGCGGAGGATCAACTGCGACTTCGAGCACAAAGAAGAGAATCATTCCTCTGTTATCAAGGATCTACTGGAGGAATACCCTGTCATAAGCGTCAGTGAGCTATACGGACCAGACACGGATGGACGCACATATTCCGATCTAAGAATAATCGTCACGGCGATCGCTCAACTGTCCCTCAAGGGGCAGCCGGAGAAGCTTACTGAGAAATCTACTCGAAAAAGTTATTCTCGGCTATGTTCCTGGAAGGCCCCTGAATCCAGTGTTTTATGGGCAAGATCGGTTCCGCGCATACAAGTACTTAGTCTCGTGCTCCTCTTTGAGCAGGGCCGCGGAATACCTGACTCTAGCACACGCGATGCCCTTCATAGAGCGTGCCAAGCCATGCTGAAGTATGGATTTTCGAGCGAAATGACTGAAGACGAATGGCACATTCCGGGCCTTTTTGATCTTTGGATCGTCCTATCCTCTGCAATTCTCCTGCTAAAGTATGGAATTAACTCGTACATTGCGACATATCTAATTCAGCGCAGTGAGACCGATAAGGAAGATGCGATATTGGAACGATACTTCCCTCTCCCATATCCGTACCCTCTTGCAAATCAACTAGAGGAGAATTTAAGACTATCGAGAGGGCAACAGATTACACTCAGCGTGTGCAATCCATGCATGAACGGTATTTGCCATTGTAAGTGGAATCCCGCCAGGGTGCGGCTCTTCGAGCATCAGAGCCCAGACCTCTGCGGCCAATATAGGATGTTTTACTTGTCGGTAAGCCCACTAAGCCCCTGAAATAATTTATTTTCTACCCCACGTCGCCCATGCCGCATCATTACCCCGAAAGATTAAGCTTCTAAACTCTACATATGGGAGGCAATCTGAAACGAGGAATAATAAAAGTTAGGGGGGCTTGTCACACGCTACGCGGCATCGTTATCTGCCGGATTGGTTGCTAATGGCCCGAGCCGTGTTCAGCTTTGCCATAGACTTTTTGTTGTTTTTCTAATGTCTGACTTTTGATTCGCCTATTTAATGTGATCCCCGAGGTGATTTTGACGGTGTACTCCCTGGCGTCGTTGGGCTCACGGTCTAAGGCAGCCGCGTCGCTATTTTTGAAGTCTCACCCAATTTCCCTTTTCAGTGGCTCTTGTTTGGAACCAGCCCTACCATGATCAAGGTCTCAGGCCTGGTCGGCCGTCACACAGGACTTCATATCGACAAGTACACGCCGGTCCTGCTTTTGCCTCTGCGCTATTGACGACGAGGAAAGAGAAAAGGATGGCATCAGAATGACAAGAAGAATCAGGGGAGGAGTGACATCCAAGCTACTTGCCCGGGCGGCCCCGTTACGACATCGGACTAAAGCTTGACCTCTTTTTAACTAGGTATTGGCACTTCTATCGGCAAAGTAGTGTTCATCTAAACAGCTCGCCTACTCTTTTTGATTAAGGCGTCTTAGTGGCGTAATGATTATCGAGGCTGGCCGCAAAGGCAGCCCCTTTCTCCTCGTAGAATACAAAATACTCGACATACTTTACTAAGTGGTTTTACATGTTATAAAGAAGATGGTGTCCACCTGGATCCAAGGTCATTACCGACCCATCGATTGTGCTATCGGGGCTACAGTTGAACAGGCTTTAGGTGTTGGTGGACCGTGAGATGTGCCTCAGAATAGGTGTAGCAAGTATAGTTTTTACTTCTAACATTTACAAACCTACATCACTTTCCGCGTTTGCTATGTCAAGTGAAAATATTTATATATAGGTTGCTAAGATATCCTGCTGAGATGCCGACTTCCTGATTCTACAGTGTGAATAGGTGGCAGCCATTCGTAGTCTGCTCGATTTTCCCGCAATAGCTTTTGATCCATGTTGTATAGTGCTTATGCTTATGCTTTAGAGGCAATTTCGAGATTGCAGCTTCTGCCCACCTAATGATGACATCTTTTCGCGCAGAAGCTCTGATAGATTGGTCCGGCGTTGAGTATATCGCGGCGAGAGCATAATCAACGAGAAACATGTGAATCAGCAACAACCGAAAGCCATGGGTTTTGGGGCGAATAGCGAAAGAAAATCCTTTTTTATCAATCGTGGAGGGGCAGATTATGCGCAGAGTTTGGCGTGTTAGGCGTTCCAGTGCGTGAGGTGTGCGGGTTGCTACCGTAGAGGGGCTGGATGGTGGTGATCGAAGAAGGCTGCAACGCTCGCAGCGTCTGTGGTAGAGAAGAATCTGGCTGACTGCAGTGAGGCGAAAATAATACCGGCGACGGGTAGTCGTGAGGGTCGGAGGTTCCGTTTAAACCATCGGTGAAATAGGGAGTGTTGTCCATGCTCTTGCGCGCAAAAATGCGTCGCGGAAAGTCTCCTGGGTGGCGTTTGTTGCTGGGTGAAGTACGTTTGTCAAGGGATGATGGGCGTCACAGCAAAACAGCACAGAAGAAAAAGTCGCGATTTGTACTGCGATCAGTGACTGACCCCGCGAGGCAAGGATAACAGCTGACGATGGTAGCAAAATAGGCCCAAGAAAAGAGGTTACTTGACTTGAATCTCCACGCGGTGATGGTAAGAGGGAAGAAAAGCGGCGGCGTTCGGAAGAAGTGAATGAGGCTGGTTGGAGGCACCCACGAGGTTGTCTGTAAGTTATAGTAGAACCCGGACTGGATGTCGCTGTGCATTGGATTAGTTTAAATAAAGCGCTTTCCGGGTCAATGAATACCTACTTTGAAGACTGCGGAAAACGCCATCCACACTAACTTGTCAGCTTTGCAACTCAAAACGCAGACTCTTTGCTTACCTTCTGATGAGGATATATGTATAGCAGGGTAAATCTTTAAAAGTAATGCATAATACGATTTCTCATAGTCAGTCTGGAGCAAAGGCTCCAGACTTTCCAGCGATCTGTTGAAGTCCTTTATATCGGATATATCAGCAGATTCATGCTTCTGTAACAGCTCGTCTGGTGTCTTGTCATGTGCCTCAGGCACCGGCCGCCAAGAACCCGGTTATTCCGGTCAAGGACGCCGACGGCAAGTTCCCGTGCCCTCACTGCACGAAGACTTATGTCCACGCCAAGCACTTAAAGCGCCATCTCCTGCGCCGTGAGTTTTGCTCTCCTAATCCCTTGCCACGCCCGACGCGACGTCATGCTAACCCCATTGCGCAGACACTGGCGACCGTCCGTACATGTGTGTTCTCTGCCGCAACACCTTTTCTCGCCGTGATATACTCAAGCGGCATTTCCAAGAATGCTCCATCCGACGTGTCTTACCCCGTGCCCCCCTTCGGCATGGTTCCGGTCCAGGATGGCATGAACGGCATGCCCAGCGACCAGCCCCAGCTCTCTCGCTCTTCTAGCATGGGAAGCATGGACAGCCCCGCTAACGGCGATCGGCGTGGCTCTTAGTCTAATAGAGGCGTCGTCAATTCTACGAACGGGCAGAACATGCACGGCTATGATGTTCCTCCCGGTCAGCGTGGTATGCCTATATATGGCGCCGACAATAACGCTCCGTACATATAAGTAGCCACTCAAGCTAAACCCCAGATATTAATACACACCTCTGTCTACTTCCTCTCTTAATAAGAATAGTAGCTCCCCATTGTCTTCCTTTGGTCCTTAGTTACTATTCCTAGTTTAATCGCGATCAGTCGCTAAAAAATGAGTTTTTCTGGCCGCGGCTTCTATAAGCATCGCTGAACGTACTTCATCTCTCTCGGCTGTTCGAACTAGATGTGGTTAAACGACACGCCATGCCTGCCTCGTAAGTGTTGCGTCCCCTAGCACTTGTACCACACTAACCAAACTTCTTGTCAACCAAGGCCATTGATCGTGATGCGGAGCATTTCCTATCGTCAGCTTAGGCGGCGTCCACAAATATAACTCGTGGCCCATGATGTACAGGATGAATGATGGATATAACTAGCTTGACGTCCCCCTAGCTAGCTAACTCCTCTTTTACCAGAAGTCTAGCAATATACGTCACAGTCTATGGCCGGACAAAAGGAATGGCAGAACAAAGTATCTTCCATCCGCATACGCTAGAACTTGCCCAGGTAAATTTCCATATATCCAAATCAGTTTTCTTACTAAAGTTTTTATTTAAGGAAAAGTATATCCATGTCCTTCTGCTGGTAGATGCCAGAGTCTTGATGCAGGCTAGCCCAGAAGAGTGGCCATGTATCGCGACTATAATGATGGCTAAACAAGCCGTTTTTCTACTCCTACACTCAAAACGACAAAATGCGTCGGTCTATACAGAAACGAATGTTACTAAAAAGTATAGAGAAGACGCGTCTGCATACCATCAAACTGCCGTTCAGCAGTCAGTGCAGTGCATCTTGCCGCCTGACTACTTTTGCATTCTCAACATATACTTATGCATATATCAGGCAATTATTGGACACGAAGAGAATGCTGAGAAGTGCTTAAAATATCTTCCAACAAGAATTCGCAAATTTCTCTGCTACTACACAAGTCTGTTACCACCGGAATGGAACTGCTATAACTTCAGAAATGAGGACAGTTCGCTGCCAGTGAACAACCATTAAGCGACGCAGTGCGCTCGTCAGCTCCGGGGTCTCGAACATGGACCACTCTCAGCCATGCCACTTTGGGGGCTTTTCGCTGTTTGATCCGGCGATAACGTGAATTATGAGGCTGGAGGAATTGAGGTTTCGGTTTCTGTGGTCCGTTTGCAGTGGTATGCATACCTTACAAACACGGGCAACTCTTTATCGAGCATGCAAAGACGTGGCCGGGTACGCAATTGTTCTTCTTTTTTTTTAAGGCCAACCAAAAGCATAGAAGCCGTCAGTTCGAAGGATGGACAGAGCTGGGGACCACATACATAAGCAGCACATGGAATCATGTTCAGGCCTATAGGAAGAAGCGAAAGAGGGATCTCGTTGCGCCGATATTTAGCGATTAACAGGAGGGGCATTTTAAAGTCATCTCTCTGAAGGATACATACAAGAAGAAGCGTCTCAAGCTGTACTAGATATGTTCACTACTATTTCCCTCAGCAACGAATATATTGGCTGAACCTCGCCGCCTACGCTACAAGGCAATCTTAGCGACGCGTATATCGCTAACCAGCTTGGCTAGCTCAAGTACCCGCAAGATCTGCACCAGTGCGATAGCAAGCAGGGACGAGAGTTCGATCTCACTTCCGCTGCCACCTCAACGCGCTAAGACGTGGGACAACATGGGCAACCTCCGCCACAACAATGCCCTCCAACACTGGGATCATTATGCCCAGTCCCTTCAGCGGCGATACTAGACTATTTTGATCCTTCATACCCCAATACGGGGCAATTAGTGCAGAGATTTGGCGATATCGAAAGTGCAAGAAAGTACACTAACCGTGTGCAATCTATGCATCACTGGTATCTACCAACGGAAGGGACGCCTCTTCAGCTTGCGAGCCCTCAAACAAAACTCATGCCTCTACGCTTCCAAAATCCAAGATCGACCAGAAAGTTTCGTTCTTATCGAGCGCAAGACGCAAGATGGATCATCAGCTCTACGCACTCCCCCAGCTCAAGGCCACCCCGCCAAAGTATAAATAGCATGGCCCCCTCCGTCCGCTATATTAGGTACTCTCCCTGAACATGTTGCTGCTGCTATCTTGCGGGACGGCCAGCAACCATTATCGTCTCCTGTCTACTTGAAACACACGTAAGCCTGAATCATCATCTACAAGTCAGTCTTTCCAGCCCATGCTTTCCTTTTCGCAGTTGACGACACAATGGTCTCCGCTGCTGTCTACGAGCAGCAAGTCTCTAGCGGGAGTAAAGACAAGGCAATCTATATCTCCTCTGATTCGGAGCCCGAGTTAGGCTGCCAAGCAGACAACGGCGTACTCTCTGTCGGGGCGTTTAACCCGCTCATCGACAAGGGGAACACAAGACAGCATAACAGCCCCTCGCCAGGTTAGTCAGTTTCTATTAGACTGTCAATTAGAGGAAGCAATTAAAACTAATAAGTAGTAGCATCGAAAATATCAACCATGCCTAATACACCACGCGTTATGTCATTAGGTCTTGAGAAGAATGATGATTTGAACGGAGCTATGCAACACTCATCCCGTGCTTCTCTCGCCATGGAACAATTCTCCGATTCGAGGGCTCAAGCCGCGATAGGCGAAAAAAAAGTTAGGAAACTGGTGGAGGACGACTACGAACGAAGAATTCAACAAGTAGAGGACGACTGCGAACGCAGGATCCAAGAAGTAGAGGACGACTACGAACGAAGGATTCAACAAGTGGAAGACAAGAACGAAAAACAGTGTCAGGAAGACCAAAGGCAGTTCCAAAAAATCTGGGATCTACTCGATTCTCTCCAGGCTTCGAAATCGATCGATTTCGAAGCCTGATTCTCTCGTCGAAAAATTGGTTCCAGGGAATCAAGACGCAGGCTGCCATGCTATCGAAAGCCGAACGGGAAACCTCCCCAGTCTCACATTCCAGTCCCAGGATTATGCCACTAAACGCGGTGCTGTCGCAATCAGCGATGCGAATGTCGGCGACTTCAGAAACGACCACAGCGTGGATCACAGCGTGGATTCCTGGACGAAGGCTGGTGGAGCTGATTCAACGGCAGGGTCCGAATACGATGCAGACAACGAGGCTAGACCGGACAACTCCGACGCGCCAACCGATGATATATCCGACGATAACGTAAATAAGCATCGCGGTGAAGCCGATGGTGCGTCGAAAAAGCGAAAGATTGGCTTATGAGGAGGACCCGGCTGTAGTGATGAACAAGCTCTGCGAGGAGCATAAAGCTAAAATATCCGCTAGTTAAGCACGTTTATCTCTGGAACGCATCTCACTATAACGATTCTGATCTAATTATAAAAGTGCGCTGCCCGTGGATTCTAACCTCAGAACCAGAATCACAGCCTGTCGTCATGACTTCCCATGCACGGCACATCCATACGTTGGCAGATCTCCAGCCAAAATATGCCCTCAAAAGATATACTATATGCACCCAGGCCATGCTCATAAGTGTGCGAAGGGGCAAGGCCTTCCGTGTTCAACGATATCCATGCGACTACGATCTCTGCCAAGAAATATTATCACTACTCAAATCCACTAAATATGCTATCAATAATTCGATTAATACCCTCAGCGACAAGTTTCAAGCCCAGCTACGGGAGGATAAGGTGGTCGGGCTACCAGATTGTTTGCCCCCATTGCAGGGCCATGACACCTTCCGATGCATGTATAAATCTAAAGGCCCTACCTAGACCTCACTCCCCACCCTTCATCTGCGCTAAGAACTTCTACCTCCCTTATAACATACTCGCACTTCTATTCACCACTAAAAGCTTTACATTCATCTCATCTACGCAATCCCTCGGATATTTAACATGGACAAAACCAAATCGCTCAGCGTCCCTTATGATGCTATGCTCTACGCTAAAGGCAGCAATCAGTATCGTGACTGGTGCGATAGCCTAACAGAAAAACATATGCGTGCTCTAGAAGAGTTCGTCACCGCCCATATTCCCGATCGCGGCTGTGCGAGAGTCCAGCCCGGCATTAGAAACGGCTCCTATAACATGGTGTTCCGCTTCAGCTTTGATTTAGGCGGCGGGGATATCGCCCTGAAGTTGCCTAAACCTGGACACTCAGCCGGAACCCTCGCCGCAGAGAAGGTCGCAAATGAAGCCGCTTGGATTCAATTCTTAGAGGAAAAGACAGCTATTCCTGTCCCCTATGTGTATAGCTATGGCACAGAGCCCGGCCACCTTTCGCCTCTCGGGCTCCCTTATATCTTGATGGACTGGGTACCGGGCGACAACCTTCGCGACTTCCTGGCGAGTTCACCTTCGGAAGAGCTACTATCGATCATCTATCAGCAAATAGCTTCTTTTTATCTTGAACTCCATCGTGTGCCGTTCGAAGGCATTGGGTCGGTCGCTAAGGACGAAGTGACGGGACAGTGGAGCATGCGGCGTCCCCTCACGATCGACATGCACCAGCTCGTTCTTGGGGTTTCGAACTACCCGACTGATGACTGGCCTACTGGGAAATTCACAAACGCTAAAAACTATCTCGATTTTGTTTGGAATCTGCAGTCGAAACAACTCTGGAACTTGCGCAACCTGAACGCCCCGCCCGAGCAGGCGGCAAAGGGTCATGATCCTGTCCAGCCCCTCAGCTCGGAGGACATTGCACGCCTCCGTTTCGAAGCCCGATACCGCTTTCAGCAGCTGTCTAACTCTTCCAAGTTCTGTCTATGCGATAACCTCGGTCCCTTCTACGCCTACAATCCGGATCTCGATATGCGCAATATGATCGTCGACACTACAACAGGACAAATTCTCGGTGTCTTCGACCTCGAGTTCACCAACGCCATGCCGGCCCAATTTGCTTGCGACCCGCCGCTGTCGCTATTCAAAGTACTGCCAGGTCCTGCTCTTGACGCAGGCTACTTTGGTTGGTTTCTACACGAGTACACAAAAGTGATTAAACGGTTCCTAGATGCCATGCGACGTGAAGAAGTAAAGTTAGGGATAGACCCCTTCGGCCAAAAGTCGCTGTCTAGGAAGATGTGTGACTCTTGGGAGTCCAGGCGAGTCTTGTTTAACTATGGGCTTACCCACTCTGGCTATGTCGACGCCCTCTATTGGGCAGTGTTCCACGGTCTTCATCCAGGTGGGATAGCGCCTGAACTCCCGGCTGAGGTGAAGGTTGAGATGGAAAGCTATGCGCAGCAGGTCAAGTATAAACTCGCAGAGTATGATGATTCCTGGGATAGTTACATACGCGAGACAAAACAATAGACACGGGGCAGAAGTAGAGGGAGAATAATTAGTGTTAGGTTAGGCAGAAATGAGCGCGCCGGTCTAATTTTATTAGTATGCAGATTTTCTAGTTTTTTTTAGTGTTTTCACTTTTGCTGTAGAAGCAATAAACCCATCCTAACCCTCATCTACAAACATAAAACCACTCTAGAGTGCCGAGTTGGTCGACAGCCCTGAGTTAATGTACCTCTTCTCCTTCACCCTAGCTCAGTCTACATTCACAATTATTTGCCGCTAAGCTTGTCCAGAGCGGCCTGACGCTCCTTATCAACACGCTCCTTCTCAATGCGCTCCTTCTCAATACGCTCCTTCTCAGCCTGCTCGCGCCTCTCCTGGCTTGCCTTTCCGGCATTCTCCATAAGCTTCAGCTCATCGTCATTAGGAACCCTAATCGACTCCATTTTAGTGAAGTGAAGCTAAGTTCAATGACTGGATGCCTAATGTAGATCGTTAGCGAGACTGGCCGCTCTGACAGAGGCTTCTTCGTACGCTAAGTCTTAGGTTAGAACAAGTATTAGAAGATTGATAATGTATTGCTTGAAATGCTTAATCTTGCGGTGTTTGCTGGTCTTAATTGAGTCCATGTTTATACAGCGGCTACCTCGTTCTTTTATAGTTCTATTCTTGGCGTCGTGAACTCGGCTATCTACTTTGTCTTTGTGCCATATCCTGTTATGCATACAGGCATCAGGCATAGTAATTTCGCCACCAGAAGGCCAAATAATAATCGCCAGGAACCGAACAAGCGGATACCTTTAACTCTCTAGTAAGGAAATGGCATATAACGTTAGGTGTGATGAAAACAAGCAAAGAAACAGGCCTTGCGACATTCACTCTAGACAGACAGGTGATTCGTCTAGGGCTATAGGCGACGAAACTGAGAAGTCCTTCAGCAGAAAATCAACCGGAACGCTAATTGTTAGGTTTATGCTGCCATGTGCGGGAAAGAAGAATGGGTCGCGGCAACACCATGGTCATCTGAGCCGAGCAGAGGAAGTGCGGCTGGCACGAGTATAAGTACCTCAGTCTCTCATATAAATACAGAAGGCCGCCCATTACGAATGTCAAAACACTCCTGCCTTTTTTAATTCAAAATCCATTCTCATTATACTATGGATGGAACTACTACTGCAGAGCCTTCTTTGGACACAGTTCTGGCCGCAGCCATTCGTCTGTGCCAGTATAAGCCACAAAATCTTTCCAGAATAACTACTTCTCACGAAGAGTCTCGCTACTCGAGCCTAGTTATAAGCGAAGCATCGAAGATACCTGAGTCAAAACCTAGATCTGTGCATTCGAAGATCGTGTTCACGGGGGACCGACCTGAGCCCGGGCAACGAGACATCATGCTGCGACAACACATTACGAAGATATATCATGGGTACAGAAAAGTTGACAGCTTACACCTGAAAGATGTGTATGAGTACTATAAGAAGGAAGGATCTCTTCACACGAGCGCTATTACTATGTGCGCGTCGGTGTTACACTACTGCCGCCTTGAACCTCCTTCAGGCTTAGAGTTGGAAGACCTAGTTCTTGTGATGGATAAGCTCTGCGAGCTACAACCAGGTTATTCTACTCCTAAAGCGTGGGAACAAGATGAAGATGGTAACCTAGTGCGCCCGAACGAATTAGTTTAGCTTATGAAACAAGTGCTGGTCCATACACAGAACGACAAATGCTGCGTGCACATAGCTATAGGTCGCTGAAAGTAAATATGGAACCTTGGGGGAGTGCACTCTGGAGAAAGTCTATAAAATTCAATGTGCTTTTATTTATGCTTACAATAATCATAAATCATCATCTCGATATCGACACAAATTTAGACTGTGTTAATGAGGGGATTCTAATACGAAAGAGTACTTACGCTGCCCTTAGCTTAATAGTGAAGTTACCCTGAGTTTGCGCGAGGCTAGATGACTAAGTTACGTAACTTCATAAAAAGTCTCACTAAAAGAGGTAAGTATCCTCAATGCCATCTATCTTACAGAGGCAGAGGCAGAGCTATAGCAATATCTTACTTAGCACTCAGATCTTCCCAGCCAGAGGCAATGAGGGCACCATATATGAGCGCTATCTATTGCAATTTAACAGACCGCAGAACCTTTCTTTAGCCAAATATCAGTATCCAGCCATTCACCCGCGGCGAGGCTAATTATCTCTCGCGGCATAGCCTTAACATAAAGGTGTATAGGAAAATCTCCAGTATCTATAAAAGCCTAAGCTATCCCCTCGTTATAGAGCATTAATGCTTTCACCTTAATTAGAATCTATTATCTAAGTAAGTAACATTTTAGTCTGTTATTATTCATATTACTAACCTGTTTAGAGAATGTGCTCCCTTGGGCACATCAAGCCCACCTGCCTCCAATGTGGGAGGACCCGATCAGCTATAGTGAGGGAAATTTGGTGTGAGGACGCTATCAATAGACGCAAGACTTGCGCAATATTCTCGTCAGAGAAAGCTGTTCCAGGAATACAATATGAAAAATGTAATAGATGCGCTAGTAGTTAGGTATTACGAAAGCGACTAAAGCCGCGGCGGAAAAAAAAAACGTCCGATTATACTACAGCCTGTTCTACTAGTACAGCGATTATGCAGATATGTTATGGCCTACTAATTGCACGCGAAGGTAATGTAAGGTAATCACAGCCGCATTGGGGGCAGATAGCTCTGCGCGCTGGGTCTAGCAGCCCACCGATAAATCAGCGGATTAGCACTTATAAATAGAGGAAGGGGGCCCTAGCTGCAAGAAACATTCTGCTCGGGAGGACAGCAGGCACCATGACCCTAGCTCTATTAACACACCATATTCGAAACGCTTACTGGGCGGGAAGCATGTCACCAGACGTGCCTCACCCGGGCTGGTACGGCATACTCCAACGTTATTGCAACACTCCATACGGCAGCCCTTCTTCTATAACGCCATCAGAGGTGCCATGGAAAGATTTAGATGTCCTGTCGAGGGCCTGCTGCCCAGCGCAAGCCATTCATTAGCCGACTGCCAAGAAGAAGATGAGACAGTAATACATTGATGAAAGATCAGAAAACGTACTTAGTAATAATTTTCTTTCCTTAGTTCTAATTAATTAGTTATGAGGTGATGTAGTCTTTGCACCACATATAAACGCTTTATATGTGAACGACCGCAGTGTGACATTGTTTACCTCCACTACCTCGCAACGAAGAGAATTGCCGAGATAAGCAGATGCATTTGTCAAGAAGAAAAAGCAACGCCGAGTACGGTAACCTAGTGCATACGGCCGCAGCTCCTGAAAGCTTCTGTATCAATCACGTCTCTTAGACTGCCCTAAATTATAAAAAGCTTCGTTTACCTACTTTCTCTCCTATTAGCTCTTCAATCATCAATACGCCAACATCTTGTACTCAGTCTTTAGAATACGCACGTTGACTGTTACGTTCGGCGTAAAGTCCTCTAAGATCGCCAATTACCATCAACCTTACCCATCTAAGGTAAGTAAGTCTTATTCTCATGACTACTCATCTAATGCTACGTAGACCAGCATGTGTATACAGAAAGTGTTTGAGTTTACTGCCTGTGGCCATCGCACCCCTATAGGCGACGTTGAGAAATGTGGTAAAAAGGGATGTACTACCATCGAGGAAGAAGTTGTTAGCCAAGGCTCAGGCACCTGCCCTGACTGTTCATGGTGACAGGGTATGCTGTGTTAGCCCATATTAATTCAGTCGAATTCTTTATAAAAGAGATCCCAATCATGTTCAGCAGTGAAGTGTCTAGAGTCGATTCGGCGAGGAAAAAACTCTGGAGCATCGCTTCCAATCCGACCACCCAAGCCAAAGTCGATAAAAATAATCCGCCTAGCTTCGTCCTCCATAATGTTATTTCCCCTTATGTCGCCGTGACAGAAGCCTGCAGAATGAAGTCTTCGAAGTGCATCTTGGATATCGGACCTCCGTGATATTAGAGAGGAGCGGCACATTCCAAATAGTCGTTTCATTCGAAAACCGCAGATCTCGCCGTTATCTAAGATAGGTTGTTGATCGACTTGGACAACGGGTAAGTCAAGGAGTGCCATGCTGGTAAGCAGAGCGAATTCGTGCTGGACCATCCGGATGAACCGTATATTTGAGTGTGCTAACTTTAGAATGGGGAAATAAAAGTCGTCTTGGATACGAATAGATGCACAGGAGCCGTAACTAAACGTCACAGATTGTGTCCAGAGTTCTCTCATGCTAGCGGTCTGGCTGATAGGGTTGACATCGGCATCGGTAAATGTCGGGAATTCACTAAGATTAGGATACTGAAGCCCGCGTTGCCACGTGATAGAAAATGGCTTCCGGTTGTAATCCACGATAATTTGGAAGTGGCTAGGGACTTCGGCTCTCTGAGGTGGCGTTATAGGTTGGGCGACTGCCTGAACTGGATGCTCTCTCCGGGAGGACAGCCAGCGCGGGATCAGACTGGACGCCGCATCAAAGCGCAGAGAGTGCCAGAGCCATATCATCCAACCTTCCTTCTCACAAGAGCATCCTATGGCAAATTAGCGCGGGCAACTCAGGTTGATTGGTTATTTACCATCTCTCGTCTGTTGTAGCCCATGTATAGAATGACAAGGGGTGTGCCCTGTCAGACTCCAGGTCCGAAAAGGAAACGTAGAGTTGATTAGCCGGAGGGCCGTATTCCATGAAATAACAACCATGTCGAAAATCCCCCGACCTGTTCCAGATCGAACAAGGCGGCTGAAGATACCATACATACTGGGCGGATGGCATGTACCCGCTCGTATTGTGAACCTAAGGTGTTTTTTAAGAGAGGATGCGATCAGTCGGGGAGGAGTAGCTGTCGCTAGGAACGGACGAAGTCGAAGTAGATGTTAAGACGCAGTAACGACTTAGTGAAGATTGCTTCGAGAGGTCTGCCACGACCTTCTGCAGAGGGTGTTAGCCTGCAACTAACACGGCTTCAAAGAAGTATAGTGAGTGTGACATTCCAGCTTTCTAGATACTAGAACAGTATATTGTAGCGTTGCCAGTCTGTGGTGCCTTCTCCGTCCAACTAGCCTAGCCTGTCTGGCGGGCAAAAGACCCTTTCCTGGTCGCGTGTCAGGTCAAATTAGAGGCAGCCGATGTCGAGGATTCCCTTTGGTGAACTTGGGCCGTAAATATTTCGTTGATAAGTTGCGTATTAATGGTCAATTTCTCGGCGTAAGAATCGTCCAAGCGGCGAAAACACGTTGCCATCAGTCACTGGTGGCCGAAAATACCTCGCAAGCATTGGCCTACGCATACGGACTTTATTTCGCCCGGAGGTAAGGGCCTAACAGAATTGGCTACACGTGCCACGCACCCTCACTCCACTCCACTCTCATGCTCCAGATAAGCGCCAAACCCCCCTGCTGAACGCTCCGACTAGGTGGCCGACAGGCTGCTTGCATGAGCTGAAGTAAGGTCAGATGTTTGAGGCTGACAATTGACAGTACCGTTGGTTTTTGGCGTGGACCGCGGAGAGAATATTTGGGATGCGCCACGAGAGGTAATATGGAATTAAGCCATGTGCAGCGGGCTTAAACAGTTCAATCAAGGGCTAGACAATGACCAAAGCTTCTTGGTTCAATCTATTCGATATCTCAGGCGAGCTAAGATCGCTTTTCTGTGTGCTAATCTAGCTGCGTGATAAGTACGTCCGTGCCAGGTGTTCACACAGCGGCATTGTTCATTAGCTCAGATAACGATCTCTTTCGGGATGAAGGCACTTAGCTGTTCCCGGCGGTGGATATACACGCCCTGGGCGACTTTTCTCCAAAGCCAAAATCGGCTTGGTGCTACACCTCGACCTTTTCGCCAACACTGGATCGCCACTTATAGAATCACTACCAGCTGAATCTCCACCCGCAGACAGATATCTCTAACACCTGCCGATAACAGTATGATAATTAACTAAAATTTGAGACATGAGATTAGTGCATTGTTGAAAAGCATTCTGTACACCAATCGACAGTTCATTGTGAGGAGTCTATGCTAGGCGACTGTTGCACATAATTCTAACTTTGATCTCCTTCGATGTCTTGACTAGAACCTTCTGGCTTATTCAATCTGCCCTAAAGTCTATCCCTAAGAAGTCTAATCCATTTGCCATCTCTAGCCTGCTTTGTGAGCGGCCTGGATATTGCACACGTCTAATGTATGACACGCTGTGAAAGCATGCATTAGGCCGGAAATGTGTATGTACATAGCGCACAAGATGGAGACGTGGAAGATTTGATGAGAGCTACACCAAATATCAAGTTTACCAGGAGCAAAGCGTTCGGGAATCCGGAACTACGAGGGCTAATCAGATCACAGGATACTTCCACATTAATAGAATACTTATTTTCTAGACTTACCGCATAAAGGGCAGTTCCACTGCCGTATACAGCCAGCTCAAGCAGATACCAGTTCATTCCTGAGTACTGAGTCATGTACTCGAGGCCGTACAGCTGTGACCCATGTAGCAGCGGGACAAGTGCCGAGGCGCCAAGTACAACGTTTGCACCTATTTTTATCTTTCGCCAGCGCAGTGTTCTGAAGATAGGTATACAGATCAGGGCAGCTGTGGAGGATCCTGAGATAATGACCTAGACGGAGTTGATATTAGCATGTGGCAGAGTCGAGGGGTCTAGCCGCGAAGGAGGGAAAGTAAGTATAGGGTTAACTAACAATGAACCAGTGAAATCGGCGTAAAGTAGTTCGTTGCAAATTCGCTGCCCCCATCCACCGCCTTCTCCTTCAGGCAATCTGCCCCACTCTCAGCACCTGCCGCTTTACAGAATTCTATAAGACGAGGCCACCACCCGCTCTCCCCTTACAGCCCGACATTTTCACATTCCCCCCATTGTCCTCACCCCCTTTTCCTTTTGACCTGCGCCCCCTTACCCGTCTGCAGCAGTATCTGCCGGCCCATGTCACTGTCGGCTGAGGCCGCAATGCGGATCCTCCGAATGCTGCTTCCGTCCTGAATTACGCTTCGATTCTTCGATACTTCGAAATCGGTTTCAACCAATTTTTTTTCTTCGCTGTCGACACCTCGTCGAACCTAACGAAAACAGTATACAAGATCTGCCCGAGTATTTGCCTCGCATTGCTGCTGGAACTGGCCGTCGCGAGGAATACGACAAAGGATGCATTGACGCGTCAGCTCATTGAAGGGCTGAAACATGGTGACGGGTTCAGCTCTACACCGCCATCCCTCGGACACTTTCCGAAATGACACGTGTCGAAGCTGACCTCGGCGACTCTCACGGCCACGATGCACGATCGTCAATGGTCGGCAGGACGTGGGATAGCATAGGCCGTGGATTGGCTTCATGTTCGGGAAGCTTGGCTGCAATGGATACGGCCTGCATTAGCTGCGTAAGCCGGCAAAAGAGCCACCGATGAAGGTCCGCTGATCTGCGACCGCGTGGGTAGCGCCTGACCATATCTTGGCGTCATGATTTGCCATCGCATCGACGCTGCACCAGTTGTGGGCGGCCAATGCAGCCGGTACACTCAGCTCAGCTCAGCTCAGCCGAATCGTACGATATTTACCTCTCAGATGCAAAATTTTCGGCACCTTAGCTCGGGCTTCGCGACGGACGACGAGCTATGCTGAGATGTGATTGACAAGGCTTGGTTGGCCCTTTGGCGGTGGCTTCGGAATACTCTTTCTCAATTTTCGAGGCACCCGAGTGCTTTCTGAAGTGGAAAAAAAAGGAAGGGTTTTACGCAGTTGGCTGGCCGATGCAGCAGCAGGCTGCATGCTGCTCACATTAGCTACGACACCACGAGATGGCGGGTGCTAAAGCAGTGGTTGATCCAGACGTCATGGCTCGGTCCGTGGTCATTTGAGCCGCAGAACCTGAAGCTAAAAAGAGGCCAGTTTCCCCCGTCTCAGGACTGAATTTCTACACAACTCTTTCTTCGTCTTCGAACCGCACCGCTACCGCCAAGTCATTCAGGCGCTACCGAACACCATGAGCCTCTCCGACTCCTGCACCGAGGTGAATTTTACTCAGAGGTGGTCTGACTTCTTAGCAGACTCTCCAATCTCGATCGCTTCCTCGTCAGCCAATCTTGTTAGTTCCTGTGATACTTTGTCAGGTCAAAAGGCGGAAGAGCTTGACGCCAACCCTGGTCTGGATCCTGATTCCAACGTTACAACCCTCCGCAGTTCATCTTCGCATGTTGTGGGAGGCACATCCACAATTCCTTCTGCTGATAACGGATACCGCATTCGAGCGCTCATGGCCAAATACGCGCAGGTAATGAGCGGCGACGCTGCTCAGACTCAGGGTGTCAGCTCCGATATTCTGGCCAATCAAGGTAGTCAAAGATCTAGATGCTATGCAACCGGCTACAGGTTGGCTAACCCAGCTCTCTAGGGGGACACACTGCGATTATCCCCGATTCCGACGGGCACGGCAACCGAACCGATGAAAAGCCCACCAAAACGGACGCACCACAGAGGAACCCCACGTCGCGGGGTTCTCGACGTGTGAAAAAGGGTCGCTCTAGAGCCCGAAGGCGCGTGCAGAAGGGCGCGTCGGTGAGCCGCCGCCAGGCGTACGCCTTTGAGCGTCTGGGAGGGGCACGGCAGGCGACGGGTGGCATTATCGAGTGTCAAGTTTATTGGGAGCCCACCTGGCTGCCAATCGAGCACCTGCAAGGAAATGACGCTATTCAGGAAGCGAAAGACTTGGTTGTCGCTTTATTTGGCTCAGATACGTGGCACAAGGAGGCAGGAAAGCTAGGGTTGATCTACGAGCATGGCCGAGAGTAAATGGCAGTAAATAGCAGCACATGGCTGTATACCTAGTTTATAATTGACTTCCATTTCGCGCTGTACCAATTCAGCTCCAAAAAAATTTGTCTTAGCCACGATACCATCTTCTTTATCGCACGGGGTCCTTCCCCGGTGTGAATGTGTCCAAGCCTATTGTACAGATTGTACAGAACGTCTCAGCACACCAGGCACACCCCGCTTCGTGCTGTTATAATTAAACTCATCCCCCTTTCGTTTCCTCCCCGCCTCAGAAAGTTTAGACAATCGCTTGTGTTTAGGTGGTGGTAGGACGGTTGACTGATCGAAATCGACCACCATCACGCGGCACAGCTCAGCGTTCCAGAGCAGGTTGGGCTCACGTTCGTCTTGGTGGTTCACACCATTCTCATAGATCGTTTGTATGGATCGCTGCACCTCCCATTCCAGATTTGACAGCGTCGTATCCATGGCCACCCCAGCCCATGACATCAACATCATATGGATCACGTACGCACCGCCAGGCAAGAGGTAGCCAGGACGGAACGAGACCATGCCCAGGTGCACAGGCACTACGTCTCCCTGAAGGTTTTCAAGTCGCTGATAGATACTGCACTCATGCTCCAGGCGCCTCGGACGTGCGGACACGGTGCCCTTGCCGACAAAAGTGTAGCCGAAGCGTGCCAGTTCTAACTTGAACAGCACTCCACTAGAACCATATTTGCGCCGGCCGATGAGGGCATCACAGCTCCCGTACGGGTCCTGACGCAGCTGCTCGCTCATGAGTTTAGTCAACTCCTGAGTGTCGATCGGGTGGCGTGTGTTGCCGCCAACACCGTGGTAGAGCACATTAGGGCACCTGCTGTCTAGTTCACGACCCAGCTTGAGGCCGAGAAGGCAAGCTTGTGTGCAATACTGTTTCGTGGGCGCCGGAGCAGAGCCTTCGGTGCCTTTGTCTTTGCTCTTCCTACTGGAGACCTTCTCTCCCCTGTTGACGCTGGCTCTTGCTCCGCGCTGGCGTTGATAACCCTCTGCCCCGCCTTCTTCATCCTCATCGCGCGACTCGAGAGGCGTCGTAGAATCCTTGCACGATGACTTCCGCAAAGGGTATTTTCGAGCCACCGGGGAATCATCACAAGCAAAAGTTTTATCTGTGCCGCGCGAGGGCATAGATGAAGATGAATCTGTGTCATCTGACTCCTGCGGGGTAACCGGGTCCGTGTAAGCTTCCCTTTTCCATTTTTTCAGAATGCCCTCGGCCTGGTCCATTGCCTCCTTGAGCGGACGGCCCGTAAGCGCCTGAGAGCGGAGGCTCAACAGACAAAAGCTAGCAAGCTGAGCAACCGCGGTCTGAGACACTTGCTCGACATGAAGCTCAGCTGTTGGTCGAATCACCATTTTGTCTGGCACGCAGAGGTGCCAGCGCAAAACAAGTGGCTCTGCTCGGTCGTAATAAAGAAACACCAAAGATTTTCCAGCGGCGACATAGCCATACCCGACCCCATACCACAACATATAATTGAAGACTTGTATCAGTGCCATGGCAATCCGCGCTGCTTCTCGCTCTTTCGTTCGAAGTGTCGAGTCTGTTTTGTACTGGTCGGTTTGCGCCCACTCGTAAACATCCATGAACAGCGTCTCCCTTTCAAGAGCGGCCTCGAGATCCTCCACGGCAAACTTGTGCGCAGCCTTGTAATCATACATGAAAGCTGGGCTCTCGTTTTCGTCTATGCCTGTTCGGATGCCACCTCCGTCAGGTTGCTGCTTTCCCCTCCCCGTTTTTGTTTCAGCTCCAATATCTTCGTTGAGGTCCTTAAAGCTGCGAATGCCATTTATAAACGTGAGATCTGTGGTTTGGTACTTCTGGCGCAGCTCCCTGTCAGCCCAAACGGGCTCCAGAATCATCCACGTAGGGTCTTCGACTGCTGTTTTTTCGAAATGGTCGATAGCATTCTCATAACCGGCTTTTTTCCGCTCGAAATTGATTCCGTTATCTCTTGTTGTGCCCTCTTGTTGAAAAAGTCGCTTCTCGCCGCAGATGCGGATGATATCGTCGAAGTGTTCTCGTCGCTGGCTGTCGGTAAAATCATGCCAAGGGCGAAGCCACCTGGGATAGTATTTACCGTCGACCGATGTCGCCAAACCAGTAGAGCTCTCCGATGGACCAGCGAGCCTGAGTTTTTGGTACAGGTCGAAGTGGCAGTTGTACAAGTACTCCGCTAGAGTCGTCTTTCGGGTTTTGCGCCGCTCTATTTCCTTTTCGCGTCGCTCGTTCTCCTCTCGCGCCTTTGCTTCCTCCTCCCGTGCCTTGGCTTGCTGCAGCTGCCTTTCGAGCTCCAGAATTCTTCTTTCAGACATTGTGATTATTAGTATGGGCGGGATCAGAGGACCGCTGGGCAGATGGATGAAGCGATTGATAGATGATGTTGATTAGGCAAGGTTGCGGGCGTAATCGTAGAGGCCGTTTGGGGTTCTCCACTAGAACGATAAGCAGTTGCCTAGGCTGCGTGTTCACTGGTTGTTGTTGTTGCCTGAGACATGGCGCATCCGTAACAGAGGTAAAATTTGGAGCCGCACAGAACGTGTGTAATAATGGTCAGTCGCATGCCCGAAAAAAGTCCAGTCGCGCCGTGCTGCCTTCATTTGGGCATTGTTCTTCTGCGGGGCTACACAGGTACGGTAGAAGTCCTCGCCAAAAAAACGCGGATACCCATTCGGGAAATCCCAAGCCTTCCAAGGCTGAACATCCTCGCCGTCCCCATGGCGGATCCCGAGGAGGAAGTAAGTCGCTCTAATAGTCCGACTTGAACTGCACGGACAACACGCGACCAAAGCGTCCTCGAGCATTATTTAGCTCGCCTACTCAAGGCAATCGCTTTTCGGAGAGCCGATCGCGTCCCACGGCAACCGAGAGATCTCTCGAGTCGTCCTTCTCTACAATAGATCGATGATCATCTGAGTTCAGCGTGTCTTCTGGTTTAAGACCAGTGTACGCAAGAGAAAATTTGGGTTTCGGATCCAGAAGGTCAAGAAGTCAAGATTGCGTTGAATGACTGGAAAATGGAGGTAATAGGTGGGACGCGGTGCTGTTATTGGAAGAGCCCAAATCTGGACGGTTACCTTGGACGAAGGAGCTAACAAGGGAGGAAACAAGGGCAACGAAGAGGACAGAAAAGCGTGCATGATTGTCGATGCTCATATCATTTACACTGGAAGGATATCGGTGTCCCAATTACTCTAGTCTCAAATGCTCAGCACGGATAAGGCTGGAGGCTCTTGGTATTGGGCCAGACAAAGAAACAGGATGTGAAGCAGTATTGGACACTAAAGCGAGCCAATTCAATTTAATATTCCTGTCTGTCTGATCAATGTTTCAACTTATTCGTACATCGACATAAACCCAGAACAAAGAGCAGTCCTGTTCACAGGGTGCTCTCCCACAGTATCAATCAGCACAGGTAGATCATCCTATGCCTGAACCGGGAAGTTGCTTTTCTAAATTGGAGCCGAACCCGTAACTTCTTTGGTTTTGGCTTATTCTTGCCTCCGTCACACAAGCCACAGTCGAAGCCGGCGGCTGTTTTACCGGAGTCGCCACACACCGGACAAGACATTGTACTTCTGACATATTAGCGAACGGAAACCAAGTTTGCGTCTCGTTGGCGGAAAGACATACCAAATCTATGCGGAGGTAAGAAAAGAGATCCCGCCAAATCGTGGCAAAATTAAAGGAAGCTAGTAGCATTTGCAACGTCGTGCGCTTTGAAGAAACTGTGACGAACGAACATTAATGCCTGGATAGCGGGCCAGCTTTTTATCATTTATGCGAACAAGCCTGATAGGTGATGACTCAGCTAGGTCAGGCAGCTACGACTCTCTTGCTTACCCCGCTTTTCTATCCTACATGGTAGAATGACGACGATGTTTGATATATCAAGAATATGTCTTCAGGGCAATGGCACTGTCAAACTTGTCATCGGCTCTTTCAGAGTCAACAGGATTTATCGAAGCACATAGATGCCTACAAAGTTTGTGATTGCCACTTCTATTAACTTCTCCGCTTATCGGTTCAAATAGGCTCGGGTCACGTCAATACAATCCCGCATGCAGGAACTGATGGCTGAACTGCAGCAAACTTTGATGCACTCTGTCTACACTGATCCTACCGATACCAGCTCAGACGAGCTTCCTGGCCTATACTGCCCACACCCAAATTGCCAAGGCAAGCCTGCGTACACAGAATTGAGGTCCATCCAACGACACTATTCGTCACGTGAGCTGTCACATAACCCGCGAAAAGTTGGACATGCGTCACTGATGTACCATAGATATCCCTTGTCAGGTGAAGTGCCCATGTTGTGGCGATGATTTTTTGGTTGTAAAGACATTTGAGAACCACCTCGGCCGCTGCGTGTCGAAGAATGGAACCAATGCGACCAGGAAAGCCAGCAGAGCCCTGAAAAGACGCTTGCTAAGGGAAACACGAGACAAACTTGCGCTAGTAATCCCGCATAACCAGCACGATGTGATGGCATCACAGGAATCGCAGGGGGCTATTATAGAAGAACCAGATACGGGCATTGAGCTGCTGCGGCCGAACACGAATACTGCAGGTGTTTGCAACCCTGCCTATGCACCCAACAAGCCGAACCCGAACCAACAAACGGATCATTTTCCGGACAATATGTCATTGGCATTGACTGGTGGTGGAAAAGACTTTGATCCTTTTGCCGCCCCAGGGAATGGAGGGTCTTTCTTAAGCCGTCCCGCGAGAGGCCCTGCTCTGACTTTCAACCCAATGGACTGGAGTTATTCTTTCTCGGACTCCCCTATATATATGTCCTCAGTCGCGGGCTCGACTACCATATATCCTCACTCTGTAATGGGCCATCTAGATGTGGATAAGGACTCAACAGCGATCAGGCAGTAGCAGTGGGCTCTGTAGTTATATAGATAGTGCGAACGGTATACACATCATGCTAAAAAATATCATATTGAATCGCTTATGGCAAGAATTTGAAGTTCAGTCTGATAACCTCGTCTTCCATTTTAGCGACTGCGTCCAGAATAGGTTTTGAGTTGGGCCAGGGCATCTTTCCCCACTCGTTGAGCTCCTTCTCTGCAGCGAAACCAACCCATATAACAACACCTTGTACAACTGTACTGAAAAGCCGACCGTCCGCAATGATCCTATCTTATGGATTAGCGTGTTTGGGCTTAAAAGAAGCTAGAAACGCGCACAAGCCGCCTTCATTCGCAACTATTTCTGTTCGTCTGATGTTGAGCCTGTCCAAGTCTTCGCAAGGGAGTTCAAGGAACCCAGTTCCGCCAGGTTGTGCGTTTAATTCATGCTTTTGAGATTCTTCACGAATAATAACTCGCGATCCGTTGCGACAGAGAAAAACAGCGAGAACGAGCAATTCATCCGTTGTTCGATTTAGCGGAGCGCGAGCGGTGTCCGGGTGCGGTCCGAATACCTTGAACATTCCTAGGCCAGGTCGGTCGAGTAAGGACAGTACTGCATCTCGAACACGCTGCAATGCGTTAGACTTTGCTTCTTGGGGCCCGAATGTATTTACCTCATCTGCCAGCACTGCTCGTAAAAAAGTCAGGCCTTCCACAGTTTGGAACGGATAGCCATCGTTAGCAAAGGAATCAACTAGCTTTCCAATACTAGGGTCAGCTATGAAGAAGGCACCATTTTCTGTGATGGACCTTTTCAAGCTCTCCGCATCTATCATCTCGTCGTGTCTTAAAGCCAGCATGCCTTCCAAGAGCAGTCGACTCGCGGAGAAGTTTCGGGCCGCAATTATTCCATCTGCTCCACATAGTGTCGTTAATAAGCGCACAGCACCGAACCACAATAATTTTCCAAACAGAAAAGATGCCTTTATGATGTCCCCGAAATCGGGCATTTTTCTGTATGTTCAGGTGTACAGTAATATGAGAGCAGCTCACCTTTGTCATCCCAAACAAGGTAACATAAACTGGAAGTGGTGAATGCCCGCCAGCTTTTCACTGACTGTATCTATTTCACCGACTGTGTATTTCTCACCGACTGTGTATTTCTCACCAGCTGTGTATTTCTCACCAGCTGTGTATTTCTCACCATCTGTGTATTTCTCACTAGCTGTGTATTTCTCACCAGCTGTGTACTGTTCACCGCTGTGTGTGCACAGGCTGTGAGATGCACATATGCAGTGTGGAACGCATGCGTCGAAATAATCTACCCATGGATAGTTGCCCAACCCTTGTCCGCCAACGTGTGTAAACTGCACAACCTGCGCTTTTGCATGGCACAGGTGGCGCCGTGGCGGTTTGGGTTCCAGACAGGAAATGATGTGCAGCTTGCTTTTCTCGTCTTTTGACGAGAAATACATCCCACCTACAAGCATCGAAGCTGTGGTAGCCAAGTTACTTTAATATTCAACCCCGCACGGCTGAGATGTGATTTGTCTTGCAGGTACTCCATGCAGGTCTCTGGGATTCAGAGGAAAATATGATGTTTAATCGTTTCCCATGTATGAGAAGCTCGCGTTCGACTACGCTTACTATCATCATCCTGCTAGCATTCTTAGGCTTCTTCCTTCCAATTTATGTATATAAGGCTGCCTTTTCCCGGCACGTCGCTTCTCTGCCTCTGGACAAATTCTATACTCAAAAATTAGCAAAGCTCTTCATTACCGTCGCAAGTGATCAACATGCCATCCGACATTTTTGGTGCTCTTTACTCGCAAATATCCTTCTTGGACACCTTGTTCCCTGGTTTTAGCATTGCATTGAGCTATATCCAACCTCTGACGTCCGGCAAATCTCATCTCGGCGCCCGGCTATTCTGCCTGTATGGCCTGGTCACTTTCTTGATGAGGTTTGCGCATGGCCGTGTTGCTAGGATCGTGGAGAAATATTTCAGTTGGTCTGCCACGTTGATGTCACAGGGCTACCAAACTCTAACCGTTCTCAGCGTTTTCTATGGAGGTCCTCTATACCGATGATTCGTACGACACCCTTAGGAACTGGGTGCAATCTCAGCCGTTCGCCACAGAAACTCGATCCACGATTGTGACTCTCGGAAAGCGAGCCGAGCCGGGGAACGGAGCGACAAAGAACACATTGCAGTACAGTCCAAAGAACTTACGCAAGTCTTTTTGGTACAAAAGCAAGCTGCTTTACCTGCGCGCTGTCCCAGAAGAAGGGTACTTGCATCGTGAACGGTTTCTGCTCTCCTGCATGGGTACGTCGAACGGAATTCTGAAAGAATTTCTTCACGATTGCCAGGTCACGCTGGAGAAACAAACAGAAAGCAAGACCGCAATTTACATGAACAGCGATGACCGCTGGAATCTCGCTACGCGGCGGGGTCAAAAGCGGATAGATACTGTCATCCTTCCCGAGGACGTGAAAAAGGACTTCTTTGACGACATTGCGGAGTACCTTGACCCAGAGGCCGTAGCTTGGTATGCCGAGAAGGACCAGCTCTACCACCGTGGCTACTTGCTCCATGGCGCGCCCGGAACTGGCAAAACAAGTCTCAGCTTGGCGGCTGCTGGACAGTTCGGTCTAGACGTCTACGCGATGAACCTGTCCAAAGTCAACGATGCGAAACTGAGCGACCTAATGCGCAAACTGCCAACACGATGCATCCTCCTCCTAGAGGACATCGATGCAATCGAAAGCGCACAGAGTCGTGAAAACAGCGATGCTGGGTCGAGCACAAGCAGCAGCGTGACACTCTCTGGTCTTCTCAACGCGATTGATGGAGCAGGTTCCGTGGAGGGAAGAGCTTTGATCATGACAACTAACCATGCTGATCGCCTCGACCCGGCTGTAACTCGACCAGGACGTGTGGACAAGAAGGTTGAGTTCGGGTTAGCAAGTCGAGAGATGCTGCTGGAGCTGTTCCGATACGTCTATCTGCCCTTGCCTAGCAAGACCGAGAGAGTAGAAGACAAGGACGAAGGAGTCGTCAACAACCAAGACGCTCAGGATACCCAGAAGCATATCCAGGAGCTGGCAGCGATGTTCGCTGATCGTGTGCCTGCGATGAAATATAGCCCGGCTCAGATCTTATCATTTCTGATTGCACACAGGCATTCGCCTCGAGACGCAGTGGAAAATGCCATCTCCTGGGTTGAAAAAGAGGGGGAAGGTTTCATTCCTCTGAAGCGCCACACTTCTACGATGAACACGATGGAAGAAGACCTGGACGCAGATGGTTTCAGTGTAACGCTTGGTATGGAGCTTGTGGAGAATAGCCAGTCGTATACGTTGATGATGTAGATAGTCGGACTAAGGCTAGCTCTAATGCAGGCCCGTCGACAGACGGCTGGGCGGGTTCTTCTTTCCTAGCACATCAATGCAAATACCATGTTTTGGCGGATGCGGTATGTCAAGATTAATCTTACACCATAAGTGACCATAAAGTGACCATAAAGCGACACCATTAAGTTCGAGATTTATGATGGATATGAATGCTGCCAGCGTGCTCGTAGCGCACCACTTCAATTGCAAGGCTGATCCAAGGGTGCTGCTCAATCGATAATGCTTCGGGCAACATCCACCTGAGCCGAATTCTCTGCGGACTTTCATGCACGCACCAAGACTATCCTCCACAAATGCGAGCCGAGTGGGCAGCTTCCTGGGAGATAGGGAAACACGGAAGAGAGCTTGCTTTTCAGACTTGGGCCTAAACCGGGGAAAGTGGCACTCGACGTACGCGGCGGAACACACAAGGCCATCAGCTCTGTAATCACGCAGGTGCGTACCGGCAAAAATGGGCCTGGGCGCGCACCTCAATAAAGAGGACACAGACAGAGGAGCAGCCTGCCAAGCACCGATTCCCGCAAGAAAGACTGATCCCTTGGATTATGGGAGCAATGTGTCTATAATCATGCGCTGCATAGCTGCCATACAGTTGGCATATAAACCACTATACACTATGACCAGGTATAATTCGTATTTTTGGTCAAGTCATACACTTGACCAAAAAGTACGCATGCGTACCTGGTCATGGCGTATAGTGGTTATTACTCGTATACGCATAGCGTGTTCAAGGTGGGTTAATAATGCCTTTGATTGCGAGATTGGCTAGCTCAGCCCGCTGGTAAGGATGATCGACTTACTCCACGCCTCAGACTCCCTCACGGCTAGCGAGCCCTTGGATATCCCCAGCCCGACCATTGCGGAGACTGATTCTACCTCTTGACATTGCAGGGGCATCCTCACCTCACCCACTCCAGTTAGCGACTTGTCGCGGGATCATCCTTGTCTTCCTCCCTCGGCGCCTAGCTGCACATAGACCGCGAGTTTGTTGCTGGTATGTAGTAGACATATTTGGAAAAAAGACCCCACTTCAGCAGCTAGGGCTGGTAACAAGTACGAGCAGTGTCACGATCCCATCTAGAAGCTGTCGCGGGTATCACGTGACCACGTGATACCCTAGTTCTTACGCGCGCCGGGAAGCCACGCTTTCACTTTCTCTTGCTTCCTCGCGCTACGTCTTGTATCTAGAACCTAGTCTAGACTTAGCTTTGATACGAATATCTTCCAGGAATCATTACTAAGCTCTTCTTCGACGTGAGATCCTCACACCAGTATGGGCCAAAATTTAGTTGCTGGTACCTACGGGCTGGGGGAAGGGTGTTGCCAGTAACGCCCAGCCTTACTTGCCACTTACTGGTAACAGGTCAAAAGAGGGCGGGAGGTTGCTGGTATATCGCTGCGGCCTGCTGCTGGTAACGCTGACTGTCAAGGTTACTGGTATCTGATAGGCGCTGGTAGCAGTCGAGTGAAAGCTGCTGGTAGTGGCTAGGCGCTGGCAACTTGTGCTATGCAGCTGCCAGTACCTGGCGGGCACCAGCAACTGGTCTCAGCCAGTTGCCAGTACGCCTTAAATCTAGCTGCTGGCACCTGCAGGCCGAGAAAGGTGGGTTGCCAGTACTTGTACACCCTCTGCACGTTGTTACTGGCAATCTACGCGCTGGAGAGTTGACTAACCGCCCACGGTGCGGAGTACGCCGACGATTTTTGCCAGCAACTTCGGCTAAAGTTAAGTAGCCGATCCTGAACCACCAATTGGCGCCTTCTGGCCACGCCTTGAATCTAGCTGCTCGTAAATGTAGGACAGTGACGTGGGCTGCACGTTGTTATCTGCATTGTACAAGGGAGGCTGTATGTACAGCGACTGATGGCACGGGAAAAAGTCGCGCTGAAGGCTCACTGTGGAGCCCCTCGACGGCGCTAGTAACCTGTTGCAGCTAGTGCCAGTATAGCCAATTAGATAGATCGGACAAGCGCTCAGTGCTACCTAAACAATCCGCTACAAAGCCGCCTAAGTGCCTTAAGGAGTTCATGAGAGTAGATGGTGGGAGAGAATCATTCCTGCTAAGAAATCCACATCGCCCTCTTGGTCTGGACTTTAATCCAGAAGATTCTGTGAGGGTTTGGACGATTTATTCAATTTATCTAAACGATCTTGGTACAAAAAGGAAGAATGGAGGAAGTAAGAAGAGAGATCCAGGGGATCTCTCGTCAAATATTTGGGGTGCGCACTGACCCTAGCGCTGGACAACGCAACGAGGTCGTCAGGCCGAGTCTCTTTCAGGGTCTAACCCGTGACACTGCCTCATAGCAAATTGAGCTAAAGACCCGTCGAATCATCTTCATCTGAACTCGACAATTCAGCATCTATGGCGCTGCGGCCTTCCTTCCGTTGGATACGCCTAGATCAAACGGTTTTGAGCGGAGCACGTACAGAGGTATCCTTCATTTCGTCGTTGATGGCCCTGAAGAGAGGTACTGGCCGAAAGCGGCGGTGGCTGCCGATTTTCTTTTACGTTCTTTCTCTTTGTCTTTCTGGAGCTGAGTTCGGGTTTGCAAGGCATCTAGGAAGATAACCAACTGCAAATAGCCGAATTTTGCCGGTAGAAGCTCTTGGCCAGCTATTACGCTTTCCAATGCGTTGACAGCGGTAGCCATTTGCTGCCCACTGTAAATGCCACCTTCAGGGAGCGCTGTCTTGTGAAGTAGGAGCATCCAATTGGCCAATGTCACCTCCCAAGTGTCTAGGAAGTATTCAATCACATCGTCTCGTATAAAGTCCTGAGCCTTGGTCCCGCCAATTTGTGCGCTGCTTTCCGAGCTTCTACCGATAGGCTGCGTACTCTTGGTGAGCGCTCCAGAAGGGAGAGCACCATCACTCGGCAATTTTTTGCTGCAAATCGTCATTGGCGCTTGGTCGTTGCTGTTGCCAAAAATCTTGAAGGAAGCACTAGGCTGTGCTGTCACTGGTGCCGGGTTTGGTCGTGCACCGAAAAGTGTTGGTGCCCCGAAAGTTGGTGCCCCGAAAGCTGGTGCCCCGAAAACTGGTGCACTGGAAGGTGTTGCATTGAAGATTGGAAGCAGTGCGCCAAAAGGTTGTGCACCAAACACTGGTTCTTCGCAGAAAAGCCCAGAAGTCTTGGGCTGTTCTGTTGCTGACGATCGGCCATGCGCCGCCGTTGTCGACGACTCCGTGGTTGCGGGGTTAAGCATGGACTGCAGAGACATGCCGGTTCCTTCACAAACGAGGAAAAGCTAAAATACTCTGAATTAGCTTTCCTGCTCCATGTAATGCTGCACCGTATTGATAAGGAGTTCGATTTACGCATGTAGACGGTTAAAATAAATCACTTGGCACTAGTTTATTTTAATCGGAAAGTAGAATGAGTGTACTGCCCAAGCGTGACCCGAGCGAGAATATGCAAGGCCATGGACAGCATACGCCAGCGAACTGCCTTCTTATGAAAAACGGAAGGGAGAATTGAATTAGCCATTTGAAAGCACATACTTGACACTCCTACATGGGGCTTTTGAGAGCCCAGCAAAATTTTAGAAGAGAGTCGCGCCGGAAGCACAATACAAGATAGAACTGGGCTTTTGTTTGTTTGGTTGTTTTTTAAACGTCCAGCGGCCATCGGCCATCGGCAGCTGAGTTCCCCTATTGCTAGGCTAGTGACTGCTTTTGCTACGTGTAACCGGGTGTAGACCTGAGCAGCAAGCGCTGCCGTAGAACGAGGATATAAGGCGCTATACTGCTGCAAGGTGTAGATAAATGCTCCGTCAAAGTAAGTGCTTTGTTGAAATAAGTGTTCTGTTAAAATAAGTTTCTTGTTAAAATAAGTCTTTGTTACACCCAACTTATAGCGCTACATTTCTTTTAGAACCCGGCTCATGAAGTACCTAGCCGTGCACGCTTTTTTTGCAGTTTGGGCTGGGCAATGTCCAAATTCTGTGGTCGTTAGGGGCTTCCTACGCGAGCCTGTGGTTTTCTGCGGAAAGAAGAGAAATGTTATAGACAAGCAAGTATCGTAAATAAGTGCATAAAGTGTTGACCTGCTTTAGTTTCCTGGCTCCATCGTGAGCTCTGTAAGTGATTGGCGCGTCAAGGCACATGTTCGAATTCCTTAGCCTCGAAGCTTTTATCTAACTACCATGAGCAAAAACATAATACATTACAATTGCGTTGCAATTACAAAGGCGGTTCGCTTGTCTGTCGACATTGATGCCGGTCTCACATGCAAGTGTAAAAAGTCAGCGAGGGCAACAGCGGGCAAAACAGCCAGGAACAGCATGGAAAGGCATCACGGAAAGGCAGCGTGGAAAGGCAGCGTGGAAAGGCAGCGTGTAAGGGAAAGGCAGCGTGTAAAGGCAGCGTGGAAAGGTAGCGTGGAAAGGTAGCGTGGAAGGGCAGCATGAATAGACAACGTGGATAGACAGCGTGGAAAGGCAGTGTGGAAGGGCAGTGTGGAAGGGAAAGGCAGTTTGTAAAGGCATCATGAAAGGGCAGCGTGGAAGGGCAGCGTGAATAGACAGCGTGAATGTCAGTCTGCAGAGGAACACAGGGCAGAGGACAGCGGAGGGGTGCTAAGAACACGGGGGTCAGTGAATACATAGGCAGAGGAACTCGGGGTCAGTCTTTAGGTAGGCAGGGGAAATCGGGGACCAGTATTCAGGTACTAGATGACAGCGGAGGACGGCTAGGTGCTGCGAAGAACATGGGGTCAGTCTCTAGGTACGGGGCCAGTTCCGGGAAAAAGCGTCCGGAATTCTAGGTGCCGGGCAGCGTGGAAAAGCAGCGTGGAGAAGCAGCTTGGAAGGGCGGCGTGGAAGGGCAGCGTGCAAAGGCAGCTTGGAAAGGTGGAAAGGCAGCGTGGAAGGGTAGCTTGGAAGGGCAGCTGGAAAGTAGTAGGCGGCCTGCAACGGACACGCACAGAGCCAGCCTGTAAACCAATCTGTAACGGCGACAGTCATCCGTTAAATGGCTCAATCAGTCGAAGGCCACTCACTAACCCTAGAACAGCCTAATATTGCCCAGCACTACGCCAGGTGAAAACAAACAAATATCCCACTCCAGCTTTAATCAACCCACCACTACAAATACCTAAAATATCACCATAATGTAACGACGGCTTAATC
>JAPFSE010000395.1:0-19727 GCA_030777785.1 Beauveria caledonica | reverse complement strand
GGTGGTGGTGGTGGCGGCGGCGGCATAAACCATGGTCGCTCCCCGGCGCCCAGTCTGAGTAACCCCGGAAGCGGAAGCGGAAGCGGCGGCTACTCATCCGGGAGCCTCGCAAGCCACAGACCGCCGGCGCCGCCCAACGAGAGCTCGTCGGCGCAGCAGAAGCCCTATGTCCCGGAAGCTCGCCTTGTCCATCTCTACTATACGTGTTTCCACCAGGCGCATCCCATCCTCGTGCCTGCCGCCGCCTACAACCGTCACGACCAGCCCGACTATCTGCACCAGGTGGTGCGCTTCATCGGCAGCCACTACTCCAAAGTCCTCTCGGGGGACGATTTTCTGGAGCAGACCAATGTGCTGCTGAGCAGCAGCAGCAGCAGGGACGAGAGAGCGCCCGCCATGGTGCAGGCGCTGCTGCTCTTCTCCATCATCATGTCGGCGCGCAACAGCAGACACGAAGCCGTCTCGGCGCTGTCCCGCGCCGTGAGTCTCGCGCTGGATCTGGGCATGGGCCGCGCCGACTTTGCCGCGCGCTACTCGGACGGCTCCGACGTGCAGGCCGAGAGCCTCCGCCGGACTTGGTGGGAGCTGTACATTTGGGAGATTTACCTGGCCCTCCCCGATGCCAAGTTTACGCTTCGTTGCAGCGACGTGGACGGCGGAGCGTATTTGCCTTGTGAAGAGGCCGATTACGCACCGTCATCGTCGTCGTCGTCGGCTTCCCAGCGGGTGACGCCGCCGCCGAGGACATTTTCTGCCTTTCGGGCGAGGCTATTCAGCAACCCCGAAGGCGACTCTGACGACAATGGCAGCACGGAGCAGCCGCCGTCACAGTCGCCATCTCACTTTTCGTCGTACAGCTACCGCATCGAGGCGTTTCACATACTGGCCAGAGTCATGGTGCTCAACACGCTGCACGAGACGCACCCCGACCACCTGCAGAGCGTCGTCAACATGATTGTCAGCTGGGGCCACCTCCTGCCGCCCTGCAAGGTCGACGTCGTGGACAAGTACGGCAACATTGACGAGATGCTGTTCCAGGCCCAGTTCACCATCCACTACGCGTCGGCGCTTCTCCACGTGCCGCGCAGCAACCTGCGGCCCAAGTTCCCCGCGTTTCCCAGCACCGTCTGCCCGGAGACGCCGGTTCGCCTGTCGCCCTCGCTCACCCGACACATTCACGACGTCAAGGCCACCGAGGCCTCCAAGGAGCTGTCCAACCTGCTCTCGGTCCACTCCCGGCCCGAAGGGTACAGCCCGTCCATGATTCCGGGCGCCGTGCTGAGCGGGCTGGTGCAGCTCGCGGCCGCCGAGGCGCACGCCTCCGAGTGCTTTGAGCACCACCAAAACAGAGCGATCCTGGTCCTCGCCACCCTCCGCATCCTCAAGATGCAGTGGGCGACGGCCCGCGAAGCATACAGCCATGTGAAGGCCGCGGCGGCCGCGCACAGGACCGGAGCCGCATCATGCGCCGCCACTGCTGCGTCCGCCGGCCAGCCGGTCGCGGCGGCGGCGGCGGCCGTGCAGCCATCACAGGTTCAGCAGGCTTTTGGCGGTGCGGACACGCGCATGTACGATGAGTCGAATGCAGAGGCAGCGTACGGTGCAAATGCAATGGACACGGTCATGAGCGCGAGCACCATGGACCCCATGGATAGGATATTCATGGCTGGACTACTGTCACCTCACATTGACCCAACGTGTGGCGAGCCATTGGCGCTGAATCAGTTTGCCAACTTTGATTGATGTGCAGATCATTGTATCAGTAGCCCTGTGTTTTCCAAGCCACATGTATTTATAGACAATTTTCAAGTGTCCCCATTCCCGGGGTTGCCGACTTCCCGACGCCCGACTTCTCTGGACAGGAACTTATTCGAGAAATTTCCATCGGTCTTGCCTCAAAGATGCAGTCATTGATATACCCATTACCTTTTACAACATGTACCCCTCCCTGCTTGTAGTGACAAACAGACTAGCATCCAAGTCCGACCGGTGAGGGTCCATCACGCCAATGTCCGAAGCGGTGGAACCTCTCACCAACTTTATCAACTTACACATGGACATACCACTCCCCTTTGCATTGTTGACGCCTTTTCTTCGCATCATCCCCCCCCGTCCCCAAGTCATCCAAACCCTTTCATCATGGCGCCATGGTCCCGACTTACCAGCCCCATCTACAAAAACACCGGCTCCGTCGCGCGCGACCATCTCGCGTCCGAGCGCACCTATCTAGCCTGGACAAGGACCGGACTCGGCTTCGTCGCCCTCGGCATGGGCGTCGAGCGCTTCTCCCGCTTCGAGGCCCTCGCGCTCGGGGAAAGCAGCAGCAGCAGCAGGAAGCCACAGACGGCAGACGAGCAGCAGGGAGGCGGGCACGGCGAGGCGGCGCTCGGCTCGCGGCTGCTCGTCGGGACGCTGCTGACGCTGGGGACCGGGTGCATGGTGTACGCGACCAAGAGGTATTTCTCGGTGCTCCGGTCGCTGGAAAAGGGCGAGTTTCGCCCCGCGTACCAGGGCATTGCGGCGATGGGCGCGGTGCTGGGCGCGCTGGGAGGTGGTGTCTCGACGAGGATGACGGGTGCTTGGTTTGGGAGTGAGGAGTCGGCGGCCAAGGAGTGATGGATATCGGATACTTGCTACCTTAATACGCGCGTCACTGCTTGTCTACTGCTGATATGGAGGATAAAACAAGCATGGCTTTGATGTGCTGGGTTGATTTGCCGTCCTCTCATTTTGTTCCCATTCTACGACCTCCCATGACATGTTACTAGACGATTTGGAACAGTACCCTTATCTGCTCTCCAGTCAAGACTACAATACATATTTTCCACAGCCACTAAATTTCTTGTCATCTGTACATCGACTACCCCAACAGGCAGCTTTTCGGTGCCCCTGTATGAATCGAGAGGCTCCTTGTCAGGCCATACTGGAATTTGTGCTGAGCCAGCTTCTGGCGCGGCAGAAAACGCCGCGACTCCCGTGGTCTTCATCTCTCTCAACGAGAAACCCTACAAGGATAAGCAGCATTTGCAGCTCACTTCATGTCTTGGCCGGTGCTTCCTGCTGTATTCGAGGTGGTCAAGGCCACTTCAGCTTTGAGCTTCGATGCATCGGTTCCGTATCTTTGGGCGTTCATGACATCCATTGTGTTCCCACAGTAGAACACCGTCAATACATCACGATTCATCGTCCCGGCAAAGTTTCCCTAGGGGACCAATATCGTCGCAAACCCGATTACGCCCCTGCCGGCGAGGTGCAATCGGCGAATGGGGCGAGCAGATCCAGGCTGCCGAGTCGTCTCCGTGGAGGTCTGTGATGCAAAGAAAAATCGGCCGCCCAATTCATTGCGAAGATGAGGGCAGCTGGGTCGGCATTGAATTTCTATCAAACCGATACGTCATCTGAATGTACGTTACATCAACTGGTATGGTCTAATAATATAATACTGAAAACGATCAACCCTCGTCAAAGCCGAAAAGGCATCTGCACCGGAAGCGACAAAAAAGTAACCCCCCTACCCTCACCCGTCTCAGCCAGCCTCCCGCCCCGAATATTCGTCTGCAGCGCCGGATGCAGCAGCCTCGGCTCCTGGAGCCCCGCGTCCCTCTCCCGCCTCCACCGCACAAACTCGTCCTCCTCGGTGCCGTCCTTGACGTGCTTATTCCGCGCGCGCTGCTCCGCCACCGTCACGCACGGCACCGGCCCCCTTTCCCCTCCCTCGGGTGGGTAGTCGTGGCCCGTGTACAGCCTGTAGTGCGCCGGCAGCGCCGCAGCGTCCGCACCGACCGCCACAGCGTCGCCGCGTCGCCGGCCGGAAAGTCGCACCGCGCCGTGCCCACGTCCGGGTTGAACAGCGAGTCGCCCGTGAAGACGCACGAGCCGATCCGGTAGCCGCTGTGGTCGGGCGTGTGGCCGGGCAGGTGCAGCGCGACCGCCGTCAGCCGGCCCACGGCAAAGGCCTCGTCGTCGCCAAAGAGCTTGTCGAACGCGGCGTCGAGGTCTGCGCGCGGCACGCCGTATTTGGTGGCAAACGTGCGCTGCACCTGCCGGATGCGGTGGCCGGTGCTGATCGGCGGCCGGGAGCCTTGCGCGCGGTGCAGCTGCAGCTGGAGGTAGGCCGCCGCGGTGAGGTGGTCGGCGTGCGCGTGCGTCTCGAGGAGGTAGTCGACGGTGTAGCCGTGCTCGCGGATGATGCGCAGGAGCTCATCGGCGGAGTGTGTTGTGATTTTCAGGTTGGCGAGATCGAAATCGAGAACAGGGTCAATAACCACGGCTTTTTTTGTCTCGGGGCAGGCAACAATGTACTGCCACGTCGCAGTCACCGGCTCAAAGATGGTGTGTACGGTAGGATCGTCTGACATTATGAACGATGGGACACCTAATAAGCTTGTAGATGAAACTAACAGACAGAGATTGCCCTCGGGAACCAATATATATACATATATATAGGTCAGACCTGTCAAAGGAGCGGGCCATGTGCGTTGCTAACACATGCGCCTAATTGTCATAGTTGGATGCTGAGAAGCTACCATTGGCCGCAATCTCGCATATGGAAGCAGCCAGGCCGGCATCTTCGTGTCCGATGCCCGCCCCTTGAATGGCCGAAGTGTAGTCCTGCGCCACTTCGCCGACGCTGCCCACTTATTAGACCTGACCCGGGCGGCCATCTCGGCGAGCTTCTCCACCAGCATCGGCGTCCTTCGGCCTCGGACAAGAACAAGCCGCCGGCAAGGAAAGGTAATGGAAAATATGAGAAGGGACTAGAGCCAGACAAAGACTCGTAGTTAAGCAGGTAGGAAACTGTCTCAGAGGCTGCAATCGACTTTTAACCCCGACATGCTTCATGAAGAGCTAAAGAAGAAAGTACTAGGAGCCCGTCAGCACCAATTGGTGCGCGTTGTGATGTGATTCATCTACCTACACCACGGTCCTCCTACGCTCGCAGTGTGCATAGCACTCTGGAGTCTCCATTTTTGTGAATAAAATTGTATTTTTGCTTGTCCGTCTTTCGCGTCCGTTGCAGAGTTGTACTACTCGCAAACTCGGCGCAAGACGCATCCATATGAACCAACTCCAATCATGTATAAGCGGCGACGGCGACGGGCATGGGGGTATCGTTGAGATATGTATCCGTTATGCATGCCCAAAACAAAATAGAAAAAACGAAAAGGAAACAGCAGAGAAGCAGCAGAACGCTGGGCGTCCGGTGTGCTTTCCCGCCGCAGAAACAAAAAAAGATGTGCACCATCAGTCTTGGCTGATCGTGGGTCTACCCGCCGCCGTGCGCCTGACTTTTCGTCATAAAATGCATGCATGCATGTATCCAGTGTAACTTTTTGTTGAAAAAGACACCGACTCCTATTGTTGTAATAAGAAGAGGGGGAGTCACCATGTCTGTATATAGAGACAACAGACAAGGTAGGGGGCCCATAACAAAGAAATCAAAACAGATCCAATTGCGGAAAGTGGTTGCTGTATATCAAAAGATTTTTCGACAGCATTTTCACCATCTCTCCGTCTATGCGGCGGCCTCAGCCTGCGTGGCGGCGGGCTTCTCCGCCTCAGCAGCAACAGGAGCCTCGCCCTCGACAACAATACGAGTATCGAGACCATCGACCTTGATATTTTTGAACAGCTCGAAGATGGTCGTATTGTCGTGGAAATCGTTGTTCACAATATTGAGGAGGTACCAATTGTCCATGACACTCTCGACGAGGACGCGGCTGGGCGATTTGGCGTCGAAGCAGTGAGCCCAGTCGACACCCAGGCGGAAAGCCTCATCACGCCAGGCTAGGAAGCTGATACTCTCAACAATGGTAGGTTGAACAATCTCCTTTCCGGGAAACACGCCCCAGGTAACGGCATTGGGGCCATCAGAGGGCGCATTGGTCTTTAGGTTACCATTCTTGGTCACGGCGTAGTAGGTGAGAGAAGGATTAGCGTTGACGAGTTGAATCACCTCGTCGACTATCTTGGGAGAGACGAGAAGCTCAATGTAGCCCTTTTGGTAGACGTAACCGTTGGCAGGCCCCCAACCATGGACAGGGTGGGACGACTTGACACCGTCAACGGCGGGCTGCGAGTTGATGGTCAAGAAACCGCGCTGGTTGAGCTCGATCAAGGCAGGCTTGATGAAGTCGGCTTCGCTGGTTAGAGGGGCCTCGCTCCAGGGCAGGGAGTCAATTTCCTGATTGAGGTACCGGACAAAGGTATTGGCAATATCACGGAGCGACTTGGGTTCACCCCACTTGAGGCGGTTGGCTTCGTTGGTGCCGGTGAGACCGATACCGTAAGCGTCGAGCTCGCCAAAAGCGGGAGATCGGGAGTCACCCCAGCGGCCGTTGGGAAATTCATCCCAATCCTGAGTACGGAGGACGTACGACTTGTTACGGTTGCGCCAGAAGATGGGGCGGACGTCCTCATCACGACGGCCGAAGCCCTTGGAAGGCTTCCAAGGCAGGGCCTGCTGCAAAGGTCGCTCAGCGGATGGAGTCCAGTTGAGTTCCTCGAGAACCATGCGGGTGGCCTGGGCAAGGTTCATAGTGTAAAAGTGCATGTGGTGGATGTCAGCAGCCATGAGCTTGCGGCACATGTCGACAACTAGCTTTTTTCCCACCTCACGGACAGCGACGTCGTCGTTTTTGACAGGTTCTAGGAGGTCTAGCCAACTCTGGGGAATTTTGCAGCCGGTGTGCTTGCATCGGCGGAGGAAGCTAGCGTAGGTGGCAATGGGCATGATGCCAGGAAGAATTGGGACAGTGATGCCGGCGGCGCGGACCTTGCCGACCCAGCGGATAAAGTTTTCAACGTCATAAAACATCTGGGTGACAATAAAGGTGCCGCCGAGGTCGACTTTGTACTTGAGATGCTCAATCAGCTCATCTTCGTTGTCGTTGTCGTCGCAGCCCTCGGGGTAACCGGCAACACCGATATCAAAGTGGTCGCCATAGGTCGCACGGATGTGTCTAACAAGATCGCAAGCATACTGGAAGCCGTCCTCGGTGGCGGTCCACTTCTCTTGGGCACGAGGGGGGTCGCCGCGGAGAGCAAGAATATTGGTGCAGCCGGCCTTGTAGGCCTTGCGCAGCGCGTCATTGACCTTTTCCATGCCCATGTCAGTGCAGGTCAAGTGCATACACGTCTCGAGACCATACACCGCCTGGGATTGAAGGACCATCTCGCAGGTGAGCTCGGCAATGCGGCCGCCAGCACCCCAGGTGATATCAATGAATTGGGGTCCAAAGTTGTACATGCGGTCCACACGGTCGTACAGGTTCTGGACACCCTGAGCGGTCTTGGGCGGAAAGTATTCGAAAGAAAAGGAGGGCTTGCCCGACCTTTTGGTCTCGGCAAGGAGATCCTTGATATGCATGACGAATGGATTGTATGAAGAAGGACAATGAGGGCTGGGGTAGATGTGATGTCGTGCAAATGGCGGTGGGTGGTCGTATGGAGTATAAATGTCAAGGGTTCGATTTGCAAGGGAACTGAAGTGTCGAGAGCAGCGGCGTCGCCCGAATTATGTCGACAAAGCTAGTTTGATAGTATTAGCATCGAATTAGGAACTGGGGGGAATGGAGTGACCGAAGTTGGATAACAAAGAGATTCCAAGAAGGTGGGGGAAGGCTAATTGACTCACAAGCACACCGACACGCGAACAGCGGTAGAGCAGGAACCCAGTTAAGGGGCCTAGAAGAAGAATGAATCCGGATGCCGCGGACTAATCTGGGATGAAGGCCAGGGAAAGCAAAACGAAGATAAAAAAATTTGGCAGGAGAAGGGATGAAAGAGAGTCAAAAGAGAACGGCGAGCAGTCGGAGCAAAGATATGGGGGATGTACCTTGGCGGGTCAAGGCTAGCTGGGTCGGCCTGGTCTGCCCCTCCATCCACCGAACCATCATGCATCTGTTTCTTTTTTGGCCCAAATAAGAGAAAAGCAAGAGTCGGCCCCGCGTTGGAGGCGGCACAAATGGAGGTACATAAGTCTCTCCCAATATATAGTGTCAAAAGACGACGTCTGTAAGTACCGATGTGTTAGGCGTGGTCGTCGCTTTCTCGCAGCCAGTCGTTTCCTCTAGGTATGCCTACAGTACCAGTGTACCACGCACCAAGAAAAGGAACGATTTGCTAGAATCAAGAGAAACCTGCTTTATTTTTATTCTCTTTCTCCGTCTGGGTTTTCTCTGCCTCTCCCATTTTCACCGTTTTCTGGACCAGACTACATTTGCGCTGTACTGCATTCAAGTCGGCCTCGGAAGATTCGCCGACTGGTACATATACCCCTCCCTCCTGCCCGTGCTGGTGCCGCCAACTGCACAAACTCCCCACCAACAGTTTGTTGGGGCATGTTTTAGCGCGCCCATGCAAGCTGCACAGGGCTACCTTGGCCAGCTACAGGTAACTCCCTCCCTATTACCTATCCATTAACATGGGATGCTCATCAACTACAAATAGCTCCCGCTTGATTTTTAACATTTACAACCCCTTAAATATCTCAATACTACGTACAACCCAAGCATTCATATTTTATCTACTCATCTGTCATCCAAAAGACCCGTCACTACCTATTTGATCCACTCCCCCGCATGCAACGATGCCGCGAATGAGAGTGCCGCTTAAGTAATTGCACAGTCCATGTGCCTTGCCCAGCATGACAGTTGTAGCGTCTGACCTGGCTTTGGACTTGACCTTTACTTATTACTGCAACCCCCTCTGACTACCTACGGCCTGACCTCCTCCGGCGACCGTTACCAACTTATGCGGTCAGTCCTGTCCGCAGCCCCATCCGCAGCTCTTCCCGTCATACCAGCCTACTAGAGTTTCAGAATTGAGGCTGCACTTGCATACGGGCTCTGTGTAATACAAACACGACAACCCAGTCACGGAGATTGTCCGCAAAGCTACAAGGTAGCCTAGCAACCACATAGCGCAAGCCTGGACTGCCTTCTCACCAGTGTTCTCCCCGTAACACCTCGGGAGCGAACCGGAGGGAACTGTAATCTTGGTATGGGCCAACGATTTTATCTTTTTGATATGCAGTGCGCTCGCCTCCTTCTGCGTCAGGCATCCCCCTCGCCAGCGGCCTTGATGGCAAGTGGTGGCGCGCCGCGGAGCCTTCTCCAGCGATTACTCGTCGCGATGATATCCCTGTCGAACAAAAACCACCATCTCTGAAAGAATACTTGTCCGACCTCCCAGTAAGCCGGATCATACGGATCGTCTCCGTATATCCGTACACCTTCCGAATTGTCCTCGATATCGTACGCTAGGTTCACCAGACCCGTCGGCCCAGCCGCGCTTGGCGGCCGTGACCCTTCAGGGAGTGAAAAAATGTCAATCACCTTGTCTCGCACACTTGGCCACGGCAAAAAGTCCAAAAATGGATGATGAGGCATCATGATCTGCGTCGCTGTCGGCTGCCATGTCGGGGGCAGCTGATGAGCAGGCGTGCCGCCTCCTTTGGTAAATGGAGACTGCGAAGTAAGGCTCCAGACGTCTTCGGGCGAACCAAGACGTTCGGCTATGCGCAGCAGGCCTTTGAGAAGCGTCAGCTCATAGACTGGCAAGAGATAGCTGTCAGAGAGGCTGCCATCAGAATTGACGCTCTTGGGACTGGTATCAAAGGATGGTGGTGAGCCAGCATTCGACGTTGGTGTAAAGAAGTCTAGCGAGGAAATGTCCCCAACTGGACTCAATGAGGGATTCAGGGTATTCCAATCATTTTGTCCCTGCGCGAGACTGGACTCAATATTTGAGTTGAGTAGCAACGGTGTCATCGACATGCCAAGCGAGCCAGGCCAGCCGTCATCCATCTCACTGATACCGTCAATACTCAACGTCTCCGGGGTGTAACTGATATGAGACCTTGTTTCGATCCCCACTGGCTCTCCTGGTAGACTTTCAATGACCTCGCCCCCGGGCTCATCCTGTGACTGTTGCTTCAGCTGGCGCTGTCTCTTCTTCTCACCTGTGTTGCTGTTAGTCCGTGTCAGGCAATGAATAGCGTCAATCTTACGGTATCTGCGTTGAGCCAAAACATTCAAGACGCGCTTCCTTTCTGCGGCATCAACTTCAATATCAGGCACATCAAGCTGCGGTGGCGTTTTGTACGCTCGTTGTCGTGTACGAGGTTTGCCGCTGTGGTTGCTTGTCTCATTCATTCTTGAAACAAGGGACGTGGTGATGTATGCACAAACGCTTTAATGAGCAGACAGTTCAAATCCCGGGCACCACAAATACTCTGTTTCCGGGAATTTCTTCTTTTCCTTCTTCTTGGAAGGTTACTTGAAACAACACAAATAATAGGTGAATTGATGGCTCAGCTCCCCACCTAGCATAACGCTTAGAGCGTGCGTGTGAATCCGCACTGTGCAAGCCTTACGGATATCGAGTACCTAGATTGGTGGGCAGACTGGGCGGCCCAGAATGTCGCGCACATCAAAACTTCAGTCGCAGCACAGTGCGCTCGCCGATGGACCATGATGCTTGCGCCAGAGGGCCACACCATATAGCTTTCTGATGCTGGCTGCATCTATCTCTCGATCGATGGCCCCACGCGCCAGAGTATTTGCAACGATCTTGGCTTTGGCATCAGCGACTCTGATTTGCCCCGCGGCATTCTTCCACCGGGTGTGCTTGCTCTTGCAGCTATGGCCTATTTCAAGTGGGCGTTGCTGAGTGAAGATGGCCGACACGACATGGTGCCTAATAAGGGCCAGATTGCCACAGGGTTATCGCAGTGGTACTGCGTTACTGTGAGCTTGGTCAGAGATACTATATTGCTCTAGCTTAAGTCGGATATGTACGGGCATGTTGCGCCTATGACAAGTTTTAAGCCCTATTCTTGGAGGGCCTGAATAAAGTTGATTATATATTACTACGGTGCGTATCTACGCCAAAGAGTTCTCTTCCCTTTGCGATGGTGACCATCCTTTCCCAGCCTTCGTAGTTTATACGAAGAACGTATTGCTGCAGTTATTACTTAGTTATCGAGGAGGACGTTGGCCGGCCGCAGGCTGCCGTGCACAATTCCCAGAGATGTAAGCCACGAGATGGCCTTGGCGAGCTCCTCTGCCAATTGCCTAATGGTGTCCGCTGGCTCTATGCGCTGGACGCTGAGGCAGAGTGACTTAGGGACATGGCGAATCTGGTTGGAATGTATGCACTGCTCGAGGCTGCTTGCCATGCGCTACATGAAGTTTGATGTTAATATTTAGATGGGATTATCACGGGTTTGGTGACCCACACCCTCCTCTCCCTCCTCTTCTTTCACCACTACCTCTGGCTGCTCCTGCTCCTGCTTCTGCTCCTGCTGCTGCTGCCGGTGCCGGACACATTGGTTTTGGCGGCGGGGGCGGGAGCGGCGGGAGCAAAAGCGGGAGCAGGAGCGGGAGCGGCAGCCGGGGGCGGGACCATGACTTCGTCACTTGGGGCTCTGTGTACGTTGGCTTCCTGCGTTTTCGGTTGATAGGTCTATGTAGAAACGGAGGAATTGCTGGGGGTAGCTGTGATCAACCTCTGTGCCTTTGTTATGCAACAGTGACGGCGAAACTCTGGCTGGTGGTTGTCTGAGCTAGACAACATTGTCTGCTCTGCTGATGTTAAACTACTGGCCGGCAGATTTGTAGTTTGGTAGGTGACGACCAGCAAACACCGACTGTTGCATGTGTTGACTTTTTTTTTTTTTTGTTATTTTGCCATTTTCTATCCATTGTGCTGCGGTGTGGCCTGTTCTTCATGAGCCCATATCAAGAACATTTGACCATTTTTGGTAGTTTTTGGTGTAAATAACTCTGCCAGTACGTAGGTACAAACATTCTCAGGAGGAAGCTGATGTCAGGCTCCTAGGTAGGTAGGTAGGTAGGTAGGTAGGTAGGTAGGTAGGTATTTTATTAGTTAGCTGGGAAACGGCGCTAAAATTTCCGTCGCGTCTCCAAATTAAATGTTCTTGGATACGGCTGTGGCCCGCGCAATCTCGCCATCGTCACGCAGTTCGTCCCTTGTGCAACGTTGTTGCTCTGATTTAGTCACCATTCCCCGGCTGCGAGCGAAAACTTGTTTTTCACAGCTCACATCATCGACAACTCCGCAGCAAACGCCCGACTCGATCACACTTGCGCGCGCCAGCCCATGCGGTGCTCGTGCCCACCATGCTGTTTCCTGAGGAGGATGCGCCGCAGCTCAAGACCTGGATAGTCAAGCGCATCGAGAACACGTACGTGCCATCTATACCTCGATCTCCATGTGCTACGGCCTACTTAGTCTGAATCTGCATGTACTCATTTGTCTGTCTCCTCCAGATCCGATGCCGACTCCGACGTCCTAGCAGACTATGTCATTGCTCTTTTAAAGCACGATGGCGACCAAGCTGCTATTCGCAAACTCTGTGAGGAGGAAATTCCGGATTTCCTGACAGAAGGTTCGTCCCGAGACCCGTTGACCCGCCAAATTCGTCTTGGCTAATCTATCTTTTAATGCCCGTAGACTCAAAGGCCTTTGTCGATGATGTCTTTCGAGCCATTGCAGATAAATCCTACCTGCCCGGTGCAGCCCCGGCACCCAAGATGCCCTCCGCAAGTAATCCCAAAACTCCCGCAAATCTGCCACCGAGACCCTCAAATTCGAGAAAACGCGGATTCGACGACGGGAGGGACGAGCACAACTACAACGGTCATCCACGACACGGCGAGCGAGCTCATAAGCAGCTTCGACGCGGAGGGCGTCGTAACGACGGCTTTAGTGGATACGCACCACCAATAGGTATGGGTACAGGTTTACCACCTTTCGACCCGAGCAATCCAATGGAGGCGTTCTTGAGAATGCATACTATGAGTATGCCATTCCCTGGCATGCCAGACTACAGCGGCCATGGACCCGATAACAGACAGCGCAAGCGCGGACGATGCAGAGACTTTGATAGCAAAGGCTACTGCTCGCGCGGAAGCACCTGTCTGTACGACCATGGGCAAGAAACAGATGCGTTCGGAGGTGAGCGCGTGATTTGTATCGAGACCGAAGACATGGTGCTAATGACCGCCTTCTCAGATTTTAACATGGGCGATGGGTTCATGGACATGGCACATATCATGTCCCGTGGACCACAGTTCATGGGTGATGCGCCTCGTGGCGGGCGAGCAGGGCGAGCCGGGAAGAAGAACCGAGGAGGTAAGAACTCCTCTAGAGGTTCGAGGGCAGCCTTTTCCGCAGAAGGACCTGTACAGGATCGGTCAAAATCGACAATCGTGGTTGAGAACATTCCCGACGAAAGCCTTTCTGAAGAGCGAGTCCGCGACTTTTTTGCACAATTCGGCAACATTCAACAAGTGACGATGCAGCCCCACAAACATCTCGCCATTGTCAAATACAATAGTTGGGATGAAGCCAGTGCAGCTTACAAGTCCCCGAAAGTTATATTCAACAACCGATTTGTCAAAGTCTTCTGGTATAAGGACGAGAGCAATGGGCCACATCTACGTGCCTCTAGATTCGGGGCTTATGGACTCGAACAGGGTTCGAATGGCGGAGACGACGTTGGCCCAACACAGGAGCTAGATGCGGAAGAATTTCAAAGGAGGCAAGAAGAAGCCCAAAAGTCATATGAAGAGAAGGAAAGCAAACGCTCCGAGCTCGAAGTGAAGCGCCAAGAACTCGAGAAACAACAGCAGGAGCTATTAGCAAAGCATCGTGCCGAGACAGAAAAGTTGCAGGCGAAATTATATGCCAAATCGAGCAGCGGAAACGGCGGCGGCACAACCGATGAAAACGGCACACCGACTGGCTCGACAGACATGCTGCGAGCGAAACTCGCGCTCCTTGAGCAAGAAGCCAAGATCTTGGGCATCGATCCGGAAAACCCAGACGCCGAAGAGGGCAGCGTGGGAGGCTTTCGTGGTGGCTACAGAGGGAGAGTCTACCGTGGCCGAGGTTCATTTGCCAGAGGTGGATTTGCACCGCGCGGTCGAGGGTCTTTCAGAGGCAACGGAGAACGGCATGCTGCCTATGCGCAGTTCTCCATAGACAACAGGCCCAAGAAGGTTGCTATTGCCGGTGCTGACTTTACGTCTGTAGAGAAGGATGAGGCACTGCGCCATTTCCTAATTGTAAGTGTTTCCGGATTGTACCCCTATGCATGTGCTGAGAAGCTACTAACATGCCAATCCTAGAGCAATGGCGATTTTGAATCTGTCGAGAGCGGTGCTGAAAAGACAATGGTGTCGTTTCCCGACCGCAAGACGGCCGAGAAATTCTACTTTTCCCTTCAGGGCAAAGAGCTGCCAGGCGTTCCCGGCAAGCTGGAGCTGTCCTGGGTCAACACGCCACTTCCACCTGTGGGAACTGGTGCCGTATCCTCAGCGCCAGCCGGCCCGTCGGCAATCGACAAGGCAGCGACTGAATCTGAGGATGTCGGCGAAGACTTTGGCAACTTGGGAGATGAAGAAGGGGAATATGCAGGCGTAGGCAAGGCAAGGCAAGACGAACCAAAGCGAGAGGTAAATATGGATTATGAACTGCCGGATGAAGAGGCTTGGTAGAGCGACGCGACTAAGTTGTCTGCAATTGGGCGTATGCGCTGGCATGGAGCACTCTGTAGATGAGCTTCCATCATTTAGCTGGGTATTCTGAGTAGGTATAGAAGTTACAATAGATCCCTTGCCACCGGGTGCAAATGTCGAGTCATGTATATACTCAGTAAAGGAAGAGCTGACAATGGCGATGGCTTCGAGATGCGACGCATTGTGGCATGGACAGGTGGCCGAAAGGTGGGGGGGAGAGTCGGTGGGCAAGTGGCGGCGATGGCCTGAGTTGGAGCAGAGGAAAGAAGGGTTGGTGCCCTGTCAGGCTGTTGCGACTGTAACTACATAGGTAGGCAGTTACCTACCTGCTGGATAGTTGCTGGCCACTGGTATTAATGAATCGCTGGCTTGCTGCAGCTTGCAGCTTTTGGAGGGGCAAATCGGCATTCGTGGGGTTCCTTCGAGAGCTCTACCTGCCCCACCTGACGAAACTGAGCAGGTTGGAATTCGGCAGGCAGGTTGACAGGCGTGACAGGCAAGCAACACCGTGCTGATAAGGCGAGTAAGCGAGCTGGTCACCAAGCAGCCACTGAAATAGTTGCACTGCCTGGCGTATCGAGGATTGGTCTACAAATTGGGTTTTATAGCATGTGGTACCGGGCTAGAGAAAAAATTTATCGCTCATTTTTTCCTTGGGCTGGTGGCCAGCTTTTTTCCTCTTTTTCTTTTGTGGGCGCTCCTAGCCCGGTCCCCCATTTGGATTGGCTGCGTGTTGCGAATTGGCTCACACTTGCGCCAAAATGGACCACACAAGCTGGTGGGGTCAGTGTGCTTGAAAATGCGGTACGAGGGCTAGGAAAAAAAAGGTGTGTTGATGGTCGAGTGAAAAGAGGCAGGAAATGCAAATAGTCAAGGTTTTTCAAAGCTTATAGATGTCACGTCGTGATTCAATGGCTGTAATTAGTCAGTCCGGCCCGTCATTATGACTCTTCTGTGGATTAGCAAGCCGTCACAACGAAAGCCACAGAAAACATATGGAAGCTAAGCGGCCAACCACAGCAGGAAATCCGGCTTCCTCAGTGCTATCTCCGGGAAAGCTACAGCGGTTGCTCTAACTAAAATTCGGATATACTGTAAGTAACTATGGGTAGCAGGGGGGGAAAGGAAAAGCCCGCTTGCTTTGCCTCTTCACTGTCTTTTTAGTGCGTGACTGCTACGGTTGCGGCACCTGTGTTTGGCCGTCCAAGTCCGCGCCCCCTCCTCCCACTTCTTAGCCCGTCGCCTAAGAAACTCGTCGTCCCCTCCACTATTTTCTCTCTTCACCTTTTCATCTTCTCCCAAACCTTCCGCCTCCGATTACAACAAGGGACGCTTAAAGAGTGGCAGTGATCTGGTCGCTGTCTCTCCCATCGTCGCTTTTGAGTCACTTTTTTTTCTATAAAAAGGCTCCCAGCTCTCCCAAGAAGCTTCGTTTTTTCATCTAAACGTAGTCGTCTTCATACCGCGCGGGGTCAAAATCTTCAACCCCGCTTTACCTTTTTCACACCACCAAATTTTCATAGGCGAGCTCAGCTGCCAAAACCGCAACCATGGTCAAGTGAGTAATTCCCATCGCGCTGTTAATATCGCTTGTGGCATTTGTCGAGTCTCGAGATGCATTTTCCTGGCGCATAGTGCTCGCATTGCGGATGCGGGTGGCGCTCGAGGCGTCAAAAGGACTGAAGGAACACCCAAGCGACACACAAAAATTAGCTCCTAGCCCACTCTGTCAACGAGATTTCGGGTTTCTGGCTATTGCGCCTATTCTTATGACATTATCGCTAATATGCTCCGCTTACTACAGTTTCACCGTCGACGAGGTTCGGGCCCTCATGGACAAGCCCAGCAACGTCCGTAACATGTCCGTCATTGCCCACGTCGATCACGGCAAGTCTACTCTTACCGACTCCCTTCTCGCCAAGGCCGGTATCATCTCCACCGCGAAGGCTGGTGATGCCCGTGCCACCGATACCCGTGCTGATGAGCAGGAGCGTGGTATCACCATCAAGTCCACTGCCATCTCCCTGTACGGTCATCTTGATGACCCCGAGGACATCAAGGACATCGTTGGCCAGAAGACCGATGGCCAGGACTTCCTTATCAACCTGATTGACTCTCCCGGTCACGTTGATTTCTCTTCCGAAGTTACTGCTGCCCTCCGTGTTACTGACGGTGCTCTCGTCGTCGTCGACACCGTCGAGGGTGTCTGCGTCCAGACCGAGACTGTCCTGCGCCAGGCTCTCGGTGAGCGTATCAAGCCCGTTGTTGTCATCAACAAGGTCGACCGTGCTCTCCTCGAGCTTCAGGTCTCCAAGGAGGACCTCTACCAGACCTTCTCTCGCACCATTGAGTCCGTCAACGTCGTCATCTCCACCTACTTCGACAAGACCCTCGGTGATGTCCAGGTCTACCCCTACAAGGGTACCGTCGCTTTCGGTTCCGGTCTCCACGGTTGGGCCTTCACCGTCCGTCAGTTCGCCATCCGTTACGCCAAGAAGTTTGGTGTCGACAAGAACAAGATGATGGAGCGTCTCTGGGTAAGACTTCACGACTTCTGAGAGTAGTCTGGACTTCATTAAAGCTAACCAACTTGCCAGGGCGACAACTACTTCAACCCCCACACGAAGAAGTGGACCAAGAACGGCACCCACGAGGGCAAGCCTCTTGAGCGTGCTTTCAACCAGTTCATTCTGGACCCTATTTTCAAGATCTTCCATGCCGTCATGAACTTCAAGACCGACGAGATTAACACTCTCCTCGAGAAGCTCCAGCTGAAGCTCAGCCCCGAGGAGCGCGCCAAGGACGGCAAACAGCTTCTCAAGTCTGTTCTCCGTACTTTCCTCCCCGCCGCCGACTGCCTTCTCGAGATGATGATTCTCCACCTTCCTTCTCCTGTCACTGCCCAGAAGTACCGTGCTGAGACTCTATACGAGGGTCCCTTGGACGATGAGAACGCTATCGGTATCCGTGATTGTGACCCCAAGGGTCCCCTCATGCTCTACGTCTCCAAGATGGTCCCCACCTCCGACAAGGGCCGTTTCTACGCCTTCGGTCGTGTTTTCTCTGGTACCGTCCGTTCCGGCCTCAAGGTCCGTATCCAGGGCCCCAACTACACCCCTGGCAAGAAGGAGGATCTGTTCATCAAGGCTATTCAGCGTACTGTCCTCATGATGGGTGGCAAGGTCGAGCCCATTGACGACATGCCTGCTGGTAACATTGTCGGTCTGGTCGGTGTTGATCAGTTCCTTCTCAAGTCCGGTACCATCACCACTTCAGATACTGCCCACAACATGCGTGTCATGAAGTTCTCCGTCTCCCCTGTCGTTCAGCGTTCCGTCAAGGTCAAGAACGGTCAGGATCTCCCCAAGCTTGTCGAAGGTCTCAAGCGTCTCTCCAAGTCGGATCCTTGCGTCTTGACCATGACCAACGAGTCTGGTGAGCACGTCGTTGCCGGTGCTGGTGAGCTTCATCTCGAGATTTGCTTGAAGGATCTCGAGGAGGACCACGCTGGTGTTCCTCTCATCATTTCCGACCCCGTCGTCCAGTTCCGCGAGACCGTCTCTGGCAAGTCCAGCATGACTGCCCTGTCCAAGTCTCCCAACAAGCACAACCGTATCTACATGACGGCTGAGCCCATTGACGAGGAGCTCTCCCTCGCCATTGAGAGCGGCAAGGTCGCTCCCCGTGATGACTACAAGGCCCGTGCCCGTATCCTTGCCGACGACTTCGGCTGGGATGTCACTGATGGCCAGAAGATCTGGTGCTTCGGTCCTGATGGCAGCGGTGCCAACTTGCTTGTTGACCAGACCCGTGCTGTCCAGTACCTCAACGAAATCAAGGATTCCGTCGTCTCCGGTTTCCAGTGGGCTTCCCGTGAGGGTCCTCTTGCTGAGGAGCCCATGCGCTCTATCCGCTTCAACGTCCTAGATGTCACCCTCCATGCGGATGCCATTCATCGTGGTGCCGGTCAGATCATGCCCACTACCCGCCGTGTTCTCTACGCCTCGGCCCTTCTTGCTGAGCCCGCTCTTCTCGAGCCTGTCTACCTTGTCGAGATTCAGGTTCCCGAGCAGGCCATGGGTGGTGTCTACGGTGTCCTGACCCGTCGTCGTGGTCATGTCTTCAACGAGGAGCAGCGCCCCGGTACTCCCCTCTTCAACATCAAGGCTTACCTCCCCATTTTGGAGTCTTTCGGCTTCAACGCCGATCTGCGCCAGGCCACCTCTGGCCAGGCCTTCCCTCAGTCTGTTTTCGATCACTGGCAGGTCCTGCCCGGTGGCTCTGCTCTCGATGCCACCTCCAAAGTTGGCCAACTTGTTACTGAAACCCGTAAGCGCAAGGGTATCAAGGTCGAGGTTCCCGGCTACGAGAACTACTATGACAAGCTGTAAGCGACCTCCTGGGGTACCGATAGAATTGCGGATTGTGCCTGGGGGTACGATCCATGGAATGGCGGCCAGCAAAATATACGGACAGATGTCCAAATCCTTGGGTAGATACCATGGGGTGCTTCAAGGGGCAAAAAGTACACGCTAGGTCGAGGCCATATCTTAGAGGAAGCTTGGCTTGGCTCTTTTCGTTTTATCTATGTAGTTATGTCGTATCGGATGAATTGAAGCAAATTCAGAATGAACACTCTGTGCAAATGGGAATGTTCACTGTGACTGGATATATTGTGCTACACCCGAGACCATGACCTCGTGCACTCCTCGCCTTGGTGACACTTGACTAGACTCATCATCGATCGCGTCACCAAACACGGGCTATTCGCTAGCTCATACCTTACAGTCACCTTTCATGTTGCGAGGGACTCTGTTATTGATGACTTGCCTTGCCAAACATTTAGTTTAGTTGGTAACCCTGCAGCCGACACCTCTCTCCGGCTGGTAGCAAAGAGCAACTGGCGCAGCGCCAAGACGGCCATCTTTTCCCGTGTTTGGGTTCCTCCATTGACAATAGAAGAAGAAAATGCTTTGATTTCCGGCGCCGGTCTACTCTACTCGCGCTAGCTACGGTGCACATCCCATTTTCCTAAAATTCCTTTTCCCCCTCCGTCATGAAAGAAGATAGTGGTCTACAGCGACATAGAATCCAGGCAGCTTCCAAAGAACGCCGGCCACAGTGGCCTACATTTGATGGAATGAAAGAGAACCATCATTCTTGTGAAATATATATATA
>JAPFSE010000394.1:0-10693 GCA_030777785.1 Beauveria caledonica | reverse complement strand
ATCTAATAGTTATAACTTAATATATAGAGTAAGTAGTAAGTTAGTTAAATATATAGTATACATAGGTTGTTCACGTTGTCGAGTGGCTTTTAGTACCCCACAACATAACTATTGTGTCAACGTAGGAAGCTCTAACAAACGCTGGCAGCCTCGCAAAGAACTCATGGTATATTGACAGACAGAATCAACAGTGGACAGTCGCTTCTGTCTTAGAACCATGGACAAAGTCCCGAAGTCACCGGGCGGAACCTCGCGCGCGCCTCCAAGTCGGCCTCCAAAATCTACCACGCTCCTCGACCTTTCCAACTTCGACATCAATGCTGTACTTCGGGGCATGCAGCTCACCCTAGTTGGCGGTACGTGCGATATATATAATGTAATTAGGAGTGCTTAGCTCCGAGCTCGGGTCTTGTTGTACTAACGTGCTGGGATTAGCTCATCGAGCGCTTCAGAATCCAGCCATGTTCACCAGCGACCACTACAAGCAGGCGGCGTATGCCGTCGCCATAGGCATCGCAATACGTATCATTGTGTCCATTCCAGTACGTCTGTTCCTGAGTATGCTTCTTAGACCTCAGCTGACACAGACTCAATCAGATTGCCATTGCCAAGTTGACCATTTGGCTAATTTCCTTATTCGTTTCTTTGGAATCAGTTACATGGGACGACTCGTTCATCAATGGACTCGATTTCATGGCGGAATATGTATTGCAAATCCCCTTCTTTCTAATGGTACTCATGCGTTATATGGTGCCAACTCTGGACAATCTGTATGGGCTCTGTTTGACGTCTCGTTCTGCACAAGCGCTGACCAGCTAGGTTTATGCAATCCTTACAATGGGTAGATTTGACATATACACAAAAGCATAAGCACGATGACCAGGGTAATCTTCGCGGCCTCTACTTTCCGAATCTCAGCCAATATGGTGGACCTTCTGCCATGAAACCAAAGAAGACTGACACTTGGACTGCCGTTCATGCCTTTTTGAGCAGATTCGGCCGCAAAGCCTTACTTTCTCTCGCCATTTTTGCGTTGTCGCATATTCCAGGAATTGGTAAATTCGTGCTGCCGGCTGCCAGTTTCTACACTTTCAAAAAAGCTGTCGGAACAGGGCCCGCAGTCGTCATATTCGGCGCCGGCATATTCTTACCGCGACGATATCTCGTCATATTTCTGCAGACATACTTCTCATCTCGCAGTTTGATGCGCGAGCTTCTGGTACCATATTTCTCCCGCGTACATTTTACAAAGGATGAGAAACGAAATTGGTTCAGAAATCGCGAGGGTGTTTTATTTGGCTTTGGGCTGGGCTTTTATGTTCTTACACGCGTCCCCCTCGTAGGGGTCTTGATATATGGAATTGCTGAGGCGTCTACAGCATATCTAGTGACTAAAGTCACTGAACCACCACCCCCTGTATCAGAAGCCCGGCAGTACGCCCAGAGTCAACAGATCTGGAGGAACAAGCATGAAATATTAAGTCTGTCGCTGGCAAATTTGGACGGCCTGCAGACTCATTATTTTATAAGCACTAAACACGAATGAGGCAGTTCAAAGTTTGTAGAGAGTTTCCCATCTCAACGCTACCAATCCTCAATTACTGAGTAAGACTCATGGCCTGTATCCTGCGAGTGTCGTCTTGCCGCAACATCTCCCTGCCCCATGAACTCGCAACCTCGTATATTGCACTTGCGAAGTACAGCATCTGTCTGCTTGTCAACGATCTCGCTCAACTGAGTGTGGCCTGTTTCTGCGGCATGCCGTTGGCCCTCGGCTTGTCCTGATCCAATCCAAGCACAGTTGCCAACATCACACTTGAGGACCAGTCCATCCATGTTTGTGTAGTAATGTGCGCCATGAAGCTTTCCGACTAACTCCTGAGCTTTAATGAGGACTTCCTCATCTTCTACAGGCCATACAGTTCGGTCCATCTCGATGGGAAGCGCAGTTCCCGTGTGAGGATATTCGGAATAACTGAAGGCTACGCGGTCGTAGTGGACGCCAGAATATACCAGAATGCACTGGTCACGTTTCCCTTCCCCGAACGAAATAGGATTCTGCGTCTTCGGTAGGTCAGATATTGTTCTTTCCATTCATTTGAGGTGCGGGACACGAGCCTCCACGTCAAATGTGCATATTTTTATGTCGAAAATAGAAGAAAGAATGCTCAGCTCTATACCGCCTCCCCATCTATCCGGGTCGACAATGCTCCGACAATACTGGTCAACAGGTACTCCCAAAATGGCCTCGGAATACACGTCCACATGCTCTTGGATGTAATCAGCCATCATTTGTCGCAGTCTCGATGGCAGCACTTGTTGGGGTAAAGCACCGCCGAATGCAGTGAAGAGACAGCTGTTATCGCTTGGCATTACTCGCAGTACTGTCTTGTCAGTGCCAGTAGTTGGATACTATTTGTGCATCTCTGACTCACAGAGAGTTCCGTCTCTAACTTCCCAGGGCACATGGACATCTTGGGGTACCATTGTCTGTCTGCGATGAATTTCGGGTTCAAGAATCCCCGCCTCGCCAGCGAATTGCTTTGTAGGTGACGAGCGCGCCCCATACGGCACAATAGTCAGCGTCTCTCCATGAAGTCCAAGCTTCTTGGCCAACTGATCGAGACCACTCATATCCAGGGTTTTCATTGCAGTAGGCGGTCCGAATTTAAGACCAAAGTTACTGAGAGAGGTTTTAGATGCCAGCTCCTGCACCACATCTCCTAACGTAGCATGGTCCCCCAGCGCGATGATGCCAGTCCCACCTGGCCACTTGTAACGAACTTTCATATTGAATCATCAGAGTTGGCAGCTGGATGAAAAGAGCAAAGCGTGCTGATTCGCAGACTCTAACAAATGGATGCTGTTGTTCTGTGTTTCTGTGTGGCATCAGGATCTGGCAAACAAGATTCGGGGGAATTGTATTAATTTGAGTAATACACGAGTTGCCATGTTTCTCGTCTCACTAACCTATTTATTACCTCCCCAGAGTCGAACCGCATGACGGGGATTGTTCTTGTCTGGAATGATATTGCCACACTGGTGGCAATCAGAGCCCGGAAAGCCGGTTACATAAGCACCCCTCCTCCGCATGTCGCTTGGGAGTTGGACGCGCTCCCGAACTTCGCTTTCGACGCGTTGCCAACTTCAGCCACGCGACATACGCCTCTATCATCTGATCCTTCGATTTCCTTTCCCACCACGCCAGTAGAGAACTCGACACCACCTCAATCTGCTACTTAGTCAAGCTGTTCAAATGTCTAGCAGGCGCAGCTCCACGTTTGCGCAGCGCAAATCCGCGACTCCACAAAACGACGACGATGTAGACATGATAACCAACAGTCCGGATGGAGTTGAAAGTGATGCGGAAGGTGAAATGATCGTTGACGGGCGCGACGATCTGTACGAATTGATTGATCGGCTATCCACGTCCTTGTCCACGATCTCTGAAGAGTAAGGAGCAACGCAAGAGTGAAAATCATAGCTAACAGGCTACCAGCGGCGAAGAACTTGCCGCAGGCTTTCAGCGCATTCCGAGTCGCCGAACCGTTCCGGATTACTTCGAAATCATATCGAATCCAGTGGCATTCAGCACTCTTAGGGTATGCATAAACTATCACAAACAACGACGCCAGTCTAAATGTGGACAGGGCAAAATACAAAAAAAACAATACGCGAACTTCCCAGAATTTGTCAAAGACGTCTCACAAATCTTTCACAATGCTCAAGTTTATAACCGTCCGTCGGCACCCATCTTCAACGCCGCCATCAAACTGCAAGGATTCTTCAAGGAAGAGTTGGACAAGCTTGTTCAATCTTCACAAATTACCAAAGAAGAGGCCGCTCTACCCGATCTTGGTGAATTGCCTCCTGTGGAAGATTCTCCACTTCAAGATCCTGAGGCTGAGAATTCGGATGATGATAATGTGGACGACGACGAAGCAGAGGACGAAGACGATGACGATGACGGTGGCGACGACGACGACGACGATGAATATGGTGCTAGTGCTAGCAGGCCTCGAAAACGCACGCTACAACGGTCATCCGCTAGAGGTCGCGATGTTGACATAGACGACGATGCTCACAAAGGAAGAGGGCGTCCTCCAATGGTTCTTACACCAGTCGAGGCCCGCATCTCGTCGATTCTCAAGGGTGTTCGGCGGCTCAAGGCAAGTGATGGTACCTTGCTCGTCACACCATTCGAAAAACTTCCTGACAGAGCGGCGCTACCGGACTATTATCAAACAATCATGAACCCAGTGGCTCTCGACAACATCAAAAAGAAAGTCAAGCGCAAGAAGTACAACAGTGTTGACAAATTCCTCGACGATATGAATATGATGTTTGAGAACGCGAAAGCATACAATGAAGATCAAAGCGAGCTATACAAGGCTGCCGCTGAATTACAAAAGGAAACTCAGACTTTGGCCAAGCAAGAGAAAGCTAAGTCAGATGACGAATTTCGTGATGAGAATGGAAGGCTACCAGTAGCCCTCGTCGAGCAGGATGCAAAAGTCTGGAGAGTCGGTAAGTGATGTGGGTTGGTATGCGCAAGAGGTCATTTATTCACACAGAACAGGGGACTGGGTTCATATCCGCAACCCAAACGACCTCGCGAAACCCACAGTTGGCCAGATCTTCCGCATGTGGCAAGATCGCGAAGGAGAAAAATGGATCAATGCATGCTGGTACTATCGGCCCGAGCAAACTGTCCATCGCTTTGAGAAGCATTTCTTCGAGCACGAGGTTGTCAAGACAGCGCAATACCGCGACCACCAAATTGGCGAGGTTGTGGATCGTTGCTTCGTTATGTTCGTGACCCGATTTAACAAAGGCCGGCCGCGCGGCCTTCCAGCTGATAAACATGTTTACGTCTGCGAATCCAGATACAATGAGGAAAATTTTCGCTTTAACAAGATCAAGACCTGGGCGAGCTGTGTTCCGGACGAAGTAAGAGACCGCGACTATGAAATGGATCTTTTCGATGCGCCTCGTCAGATGAAAAAAGTACCCAGTCCAATCAAACATCTTTTGCGCGAGGACGCGAAGGTCTCGGATGAGCTTCCACGTCCGACTTGGGGCAGTCCGAACGCGCCGCCGATTGTTGGCGCTGTGCATCGTCGGCCGCCAGAATCTCATGTAAGTGCTCGATTCCTGCATTTCAACCTCAGCTCGTAATACTTTATATCAGTCATTAACCAATACTCAAAGGAAACGCCACCACCTGATTCCGCTTCGATGGACCCTGCTGCTCCTGCTGAGAGCCAGCTCGATCCAGCTCGTCGGGGCTCAGCGGTTTCTCAGGGAAGGGGCGTGCATGCAGATCATCAAATCTCGGGCGGTGCTTCTTATAGTTCTGCTCTCGGGCTCGCATCTCCTGGTCACGATCACACACAACCGACGGATGCCCAGCCAAGTACACCTCAGCTAGGGGCGCATCCTCCGCATCAGACACCAGTGCCTCTTCCGCAGATACCTGCGAATGCAACCTCGGCACGCCCCACACAGTACACGCAGCAGCATCAATCCGGTTTTGCGTCAGGCTACCCAGGCAGTTATTCCCAAGCTTCAGCCGTCATGCGCTATCAGCAGGTCGGAAATCCCACCACGTCAGGGTACAATGTAGCAACCGGCTCGCGGAATATCGCTACTCAGCCACAGCCAGGTAACCCCAACAATGCCTATAATCCACCCCGCCCGCCAGAGGTCTACACACTGCCAGACAGCACAAACGATGCTTTGCCGTTTCAAGTTCGAGCCCATCTTCAATGTGACGATGCCGGAAGGGTCCTTTTCTTCACGGCACCACCCTCAGATCGCCCTCGTCATCAGTTATCTCCTGACAGCGGCCTAGGACATAGCCTCCGGTATATTGTAGGGCGCGAAGATTGGCGAACACAGAGAGAGAATAAGCGAAAAGCACGCGACCAGGCAGCTTTGCAGAGCACTTCAAAACGCATCAGTTCGAAAGTTGACATAACAGATGGATGCCTCGCTTCGGAGGCCAGGGACGCTGTAGACCAGTGGTTCCGGCAGATTGGACAGGATACGGAGAAATGGAAGCAAGAGGCTAGTCTCAGCAATTGATTTCCGGTTTCATATGCTTGTCAGATGATAGCTACGGATCCCGACACCCTTGGGACTCATCGCAGTTGTTTTCATAGTTCGACTCGGGAGTCCTTATCGGCGTTTTTGAGGCGAACTATCTAGTGTAATATCAATGGGAGTGGAGCGAATCTCGCGCAACGGGCATCTGCACATACGTATGAGCATAAATGGCTTTTCTGTACAAATTACGCTGCCATACAATTCAAGTATGCTGCTCTGCGACCTCTTCTTTACGGAATCTGCCCTCTCCGAACTTATACATGAGACCTTCGTAGACAGCCCATTGTGCGGCATTAACAATGAAGGCTCTTATACTGCACACTGTAAGGCCGCGAAAGAAAGGCATTGTGCCTTTTTCGCGGAACGTATTCTTGGCTATCAGCCAAGCGCCTTTTCGTTCCGGTTGCGTCGTCTCCTGAATTGTGTCCCGGCATTGTATTGCTACTTGAGTTTGGAGTCTTGTCTTGATCACATCAAGTGGAAATACACTTGCCCAGGTAACGATTCCTGCCAGGCCACCGCAGAGCATTACTCGCGGGGCTTCGTTCCTGATAGAAAGATCTTTTCGCCCGTCCGGCATCGGCCAATTTCGGATTGCGAGCTCGTAGGACCAGAAGTAGAATCCATATCCGATGCTGTCTCGAAGTGCGGTGACAAGGCCCCCGAAATAGAGGCCCCTGATTCCCTCCTTGCGCCAGATATCCTTAGCAATATTGAAGCTAGAATTTGCCTTCGGCAGTGCAATTTGAGCCCTGCATTTGACCAACTCTGTTGGGGCACTGACTACCCATGTCGCAAGGCCAGCAACAGCGCCGGCCACCCAATTTATGCCAAGACTCTGTTCTGACCCCGTAACGCGGCTGAGTACCGATTCTGTGCGGCTGTATGATACGAACAGGATAGCATTCAGTGCCCCGTAACCGAGAAGCGGCGCTGCAGAGCCAGCCAATAGCGATTTGGCATTACGGGAAGTAAGCATTGTGCTGTCTGCATGCTGGGTCTGTTGACGAAGTTTCAAAATATCAAGTGGATTGCCGACGATGATCCCTACTGCACCGCTCACATAGCCGGCCCAGAAATCGGTAGACATAAGCAGCCAACAATAGCCAACAGAAGCTTGCTACACAAATTGCCTGTATGAAATTCGACCTCTAATTGTAGATTTTGTGGTAGGACAGAATTTGTCTTCGGGGAAGTCGATTGAAATTGGAGTCAATTGCTCTTATGTCGGTGCATTCGTGAGAGTGGTGGTAAATCCAAGCTCAGAAGTTGGCTTACTCGTACCTAATAACCGAGGTCCTGTTTGTACGCCCGATAATAGGAGGTTGTGTTCTCGACTCCCGTCAGCTGACAGCGCGACACGGGCCGACCCACGGAGGGTGGCGCGCTACGCGATTCCAGCAATATGATGCACAGTTACAGCATAATAGTAGGTACTTACCAATTTCCAGGCTTGGAACTTCATACAAAGAGGTAGAGAACGGCCATCCCGATCATTGCCAAATATGTGCGTTGCCCTTAGTTTTTCCTCGCAAATAACTACTAAGACGATACGCAGGGATACTTCCACAACAAAAGATGTAGCTTCCTCGACGCGGTACCAGCGTAAGCATGGCGTTGGCCAGCTACATAAGCCGTTCAAATGCCCAGGATCAGCTTCTCACCCCGCAGCAACAGAGAGGCCATCCCGAAAACGAAACAGAGTTGACTACAGAGGCTCCGATGGAAACAATGATGACGACAGACCGTATACAAATGAGGCCAGACTGGCACTGGCAACGCGGGATGCTAATCGGTTCCCAGTCTTTCAAGCCAAGGACAAATCAGCAGTATTTCGCAAAGCCTTTTCCTTACCTTTCAAGGATAAATCCAGCGCTCATTACAGTCCACGCAGGCCTCCGCCAACCTTGGGCCTGAGACGAGGGGCCGTGTTTGTCGCGAAGCCTCTGCATGACCCAAGCGGAGAGTTCGCGATTGTGCTCTACGACCCAACTATCGATGACAAGCCGAAAGGCGTTGAACAACCCGCACCAGTCGATGGAAATGAACAGCAAGAAAATATCCGACAACTTGACTCTCCTCTCGTGCATAAAAGCTTGACCGAGATATTGGGGATCAAGAAAACGGTTGAGAAGGAGCATCCACGTGTTCCAGTTGTTCTTGATCCCAAATTAACCAAAATTCTGCGTCCTCATCAAGTTGAGGGTGTCAAGTTCATGTATCGATGCGTTTCCGGCCTCATTGATACGAAGGCGAACGGGTGCATTATGGCAGACGAGATGGGTCTTGGGAAGACTCTGCAATGTATTACGCTCTTGTGGACATTGCTGAAGCAATCGCCCGACGCTGGAAAACCAACGATCCAAAAAGCGATCGTTGTCTGCCCTGCAAGCTTGGTGAAGAACTGGGCCAACGAGTTGATCAAGTGGCTTGGTGCTAATGCCATCACTCCATTTGCGATCGATGGGAAAGCTTCGAAGGAAGAACTGACGCGTCAACTCCGACAGTGGGCTATTGCTTCCGGAAGGTCTGTCACACGACCTGTGATTATTGTATCCTACGAAACATTGCGACTGAACGTGGAAGAACTCAAGCATACGAAAATTGGTCTGCTATTTTGTGACGAGGGCCACCGCCTCAAGAACGGAGATAGCAACACATTCAACGCGTTGAACAATTTGAACGTATCAAGACGCGTCATTCTGACAGGAACCCCTATCCAGAACGACCTAACGGAATATTTCTCTCTAACTAGTTTTGCAAATCCAGATCTGCTCGGTTCTCGGCTTGAGTTTCGAAAACGCTTCGAGATCCCTATTCTTAGAGGCCGCGATGCAGATGCTTCGGAGGGAGACAAACAGCGTGGCGATGCATGTACCACGGAGTTACTCGGAATCGTCAACAAGTTCCTCATTCGCAGAACAAACGATATTCTATCCAGATATCTGCCTGTCAAGTACGAGCACGTTGTCTTCTGCAATCTTGCGCCATTTCAACTGGAATTGTACAATTATTTCATCACCAGTCCTGATATTCAAGCCCTGCTGCGCGGGAAGGGAAGCCAGCCTTTGAAAGCGATCAACATCCTGAAGAAACTTTGTAATCATCCAGATCTTCTCGTCTTAGGCGAGGACTTGCCTGGCTCTGAAAACTGTTTTCCTTCAGATTACATTCCTAAGGAAGCCCGCGGGCGAGACCGCGAAGTCAAGCCGTGGTATTCCGGGAAAATGCAAGTTTTGGACCGCATGCTGGCTCGCATACGCCAAGATACAAATGACAAAATTGTTCTCATAAGCAACTATACATCAACACTGGACTTATTCGAGAAACTCTGTCGATCACGTCAATACGGATGTCTACGCCTTGATGGTACGATGAACGTTAACAAACGTCAAAAACTTGTGGACCGCTTCAATGACCCTGAAGGTGATGAATTCGTCTTTTTACTGAGTAGTAAGGCAGGGGGCTGCGGTATCAATCTGATTGGTGCAAATCGGCTCATTCTCTTCGATCCGGACTGGAATCCGGCCGCGGATCAACAAGCTCTGGCACGTGTGTGGCGTGACGGTCAGAAAAAGGATTGCTTTGTCTATCGCTTCATCGCGACTGGTACTATCGAGGAGAAAATTTTCCAGCGCCAGTCGCACAAACAGAGCCTTTCGTCGTGTGTGGTGGATTCTGCGGAAGACGTCGAGCGGCATTTTTCTCGAGATAGCCTCAAAGAACTATTCCAGTACCGTTCCGACACAAGAAGCGATACACACGACACATTCAAGTGCAAGAGATGCCGGCCAGACGGTAGCCAATATATCAAAGCTCCTGCGCTTCTATACGGCGACACGAGCACTTGGAATCATTTCACCAACGATGGGTTGAAGCCCATCCAAGATTTGTTGTTGAGGCAGGAGCACGGGGAGCGCGACGTGTCTGCTGTGTTTCAGTATATTTCTCACTAGGCGAATGCTTGTATCAGAATGTATGTCCTGCATTCGCTCGAGACATCGCCACAATCGGTCTGGGTCATTACCTCCGTTTTGGTACCGGAAATCAAAGGTCTCGGGTTAGTGTGCTCAGCTATTGCTATCAGGTAGTGCCGAACTGTTGAGCTTGGCTTTGGGGACATTAATGATGGTACTAAAAAGAGTACACTTCTAATACTAAGAAGGGGGATCTATAGGATTTATCATAATAATACTTAGGTTCCTAATTTTCTATTTAGCCCTTCTATATACTTATATTATAAAGTAGTACTAAACTATTAAGCTTAGCTTTTGAGATATTAATAATCTGTTTTATAGACTAGCCTTAAGCTATTATAAGTAGGTATCTTAATAATTAATAATTCTCTTAAGGAGAAGTAGAAGGAGAGATATTAGGTAAAGGAAAATACTAGTATATAGTTAAAGGCCTATATAGCCCCTTCCTAAGGCTATAATAGGCTACTCTTAGCCTAAGGCTATAAATCTAAGAGATAGGCTTTATAGTCTAAATTCTTTATAATAGTACTAAAAAGAGTATACTTCTAATACTAAGAAAGGAGACTTATATAATTTATAATAATAGTACTTAGGTTCCTAATTTTCTA
>JAPFSE010000393.1:0-18521 GCA_030777785.1 Beauveria caledonica | reverse complement strand
GACCCATGGCGCAACGGTAGCGGTTCGTAACCCCCAGCCATGTTTGAGGCGCACCTCATACTAACTCCCTAGACAGCGTCAGATTCCAGTGGTTGTATATCTTTTCACAAGAAAGGTTGATACCAGGAGATTCCTGAAGGTTAGGCGTTCGAATCGCCTTGGGTTCAATTCCCACCTTTGAGGTGCAATGAGATTTTTTGCATTCATACTCAGTTTTTTTGTGTGCATGTTGGTGGAGGATCGTGATACTTTGACTTTGGTGTTGCCATCCACTAGGCACAAGTATCTTTTTTAGCTTGTGGACCCTGGCCCGCCAAGTAACGCTGGTGCCAGGCAGCTGGGGAATTGAGGCTTGAAGTAAACAGTTTTAGTGCATGGATCTTCTAGCAGCCTTGCCGATGGCGTGTAAGCTGGCTTTGTTGTTGCGCTGTAAGTAATAGCAGCGAGTTAGTGTTAGGTATGAGGTAGCAATAATGTATTTACTAATCTTTCCTAATTTTATATTCTGAAGCTTGTTCTCGCTCTCGTTCTCTCCATCTTGCGGATTCCCAGGGCATGGCCCTGTACCCGGACACGCAAGAGTCGGTCATTCGCAGCAGTTGAGATTGTACAATTCGGCTTTCAATTTCGCCTTTCGACACCATAGAGTTTCATTTCGATGTGATGAGATACTACAGGTAACAGGATGAGGGAGATTATATTTACCTATCAGCATAAGCTGCTCCTTTTTAGCTGGCTTGACAAAGCAGCGCAAGAATAATAACTACCAACACTTTATCAGCGTGCTACGATGCCGCAAACTGAGCTGATGAACCAATTGGCCAAGAAACTTATTGCATAGCCTCCCTCTCTCAAAGTCGAGGTCATCATAATTAGTGGCCGTATGCGGCGAGAGATTGCGTCATATTCTGTTGCTGGTGTCTACCGGGTAAGTACACAAAGGCGTGCATTGGCATGGCGACGAGGGCCACGAAACGCGCCGTTGTGCCCGGCATGTCGGGCTATGGACACGCGGTACCTGCGGGGTACCTGTCAGCCACATGCAAGTGCTGTTATCCGCCCTTCCTGGGCTGGATGCATAAGTCGCATCATGTACTCCGTACATGATGTCCGACCGCTAACAAACCACCAAATCGTGCTCCATAATAGTGTAAATAGGCGTAAATAATGGCTCGGCCGTCAACCACCACCCACCTTCACTTTTCAACAACATCCCCTTGGCTTTGCCATTCACTCCAGCTCCCATCATCCTGATCGCTTCCCAATGACAACGCCATTCCATCCGAATCCCCAATTTGCTAGCTTAGGTCCCTGACATTTACTCCTAGACACGTAGCGTACCTGCTGCCCGCGCAGTCGCCTCGTGTGCACCACCCAAAACCCAGTTACCCAGGACACTCAGGAACCGACCCCTCCTACTTTTAGGTGAGCACCTAATCTCCCCCTGATGACCGCAGCACTGTTCCCCTCCTGCGACCCGGCTACAGGCTTCGCTTCAGCAGATCTCGGAAATAGTATCGCCGCTTAGCTGCTGTTGCATATTCACGTGGCTGTGTTACTAACGCGCTTGGTGCAGACGTTCGCGCCGCGCAGAGCTAGCTGGCCGCAGCAACATCACCACATTACATCGATCAACGCCACCACAGCCCATATCGCGGACAATACGCTCCCTCTTACGCACCATGGCTGAACGCCTTACCGACAAACAGGTCACCGACTTGCTCGACATCTTGCGCAGCAACGCCGCCCTCGACCACAAGGTCACTGCCGTGACCAACGCCAAGTCGGCCATCAAGCAGCACAACGTCCCCGAGGCTTGCATCGCACAGCTTTTTGAGGCCCTGCGCACAGCTTCCACAGCCCAACATGCCGTCCTTGTAAACGCCGGCTTCACTGCCCTCGGCCACCTGTTGACTCGCCTTTCACGTCAGGAGCCCAAGCACATTGGAAAAGAGGCTGTTCGCACCCTGCCCGTCGTCATTGAAAAGCTTGGTGACCAGAAAGACAAGTACCGCACATTGGCATCGCAGGCTCTTACCACTATCTACGCGGTGAATCCTGGTGAGGTCGAGCGCATGATTCGGACGACGGCCATGTCAGGCAAGAATCCTCGCGCCAAAGAAGCCTCCTTGCATTGGCTTCTCCAGGTACGACGCCCGCCTTCAAGTCGGGCTACTCTCGCTAATTGAATGAGCAGATGCACCAAGACCACGGCTTACAGTTCCGAGGCTATGTCCCGCTGCTCATGGAGCTGCTCGAGGACGCCGACGGCATGGTTCGAGACGCTGCCAAGCACACCGTTATTGAGTTGTTCCGGTATGTTGCAACTCCAATTCCACATTTCCGACACTGACACTTCCGCAGAAATGCGCCAAACACTGCCAAATCGGATCTTAAGCGACAGCTCAAAAACTACAAAGTTAGGCCCGCGATCGAGCAAGCCATCATTAAAGAACTAGCCCCAGGCGGCATACGCTCTGAAACGCCTTCTGCACCCGTCCCAGCCAGTCGACCGCATCTTACCACCAGCGTCTCGTCCATGTCGAGCGAGCGCCCTATCACACCAGCTGTACCAGAGTCTCAGACGGACCCAGTCGAGCCGCAATACGTCAATACCAACCGCGAACTTGATGAAGTATTCAAGGGCATGGCTTGGCAGTACGAAGGCCGCGAAACAGAGCAGAATTGGCAAAAGCGAGAGCAGGGCATGACTACCCTTCGTCGACTAAATGCCGGCAATGCTCCTTCTGAATTTCACGACACATTTGTTAACGGTCTTCGTGGCATGCTCGATGGCATCATCAAGTCCCTAACTTCACTGAGAACGAGTTTGTCCAAGGAAGCCTGCGCCCTGATCGAAGATGTTGCTCTCACCCTTGGCCCTGCCATGGAACCCATGGTCGAGCTACTCATGCAGACTCTGCTGAAGATGACTGCTTCGACAAAGAAGATTACTTCGCAAATGACAAGTTCCACAATCGAAACCATTATTAGCAACATTTCTTACACACCTCGCATTATGCAACACATTTGGATCGCTTGCCAGGACAAAAATATCCAACCCCGTCTCTACACCAGTAGCTGGCTCAAGATGCTCATTAACAAGACGTCGAGCAACAAACATCATATTGAACATACCGGTGGAGTTGATCTAATCGAAAAGTGCTTGAAAAAGGGTCTAGCTGATGCTAATCCCGGGGTTCGAGAGAAAATGCGCTCCACATATTGGACTTTCTGGGCTGTATGGCCTGCCAGAGCAGACGCCATCATGGAGGACTTGGATGCCACAGCCCAAAAGCTTCTCAACAAGGACCCGAGTAACCCGAATTCTCCTAAAAAGATCGAGACCACTAGACCTGGCAGCAGTCTTTCTAGAACGGGCAAAACGGCAAGCAGACCCAATATCCGTGAAGCTATGATGGCGCAAAAGAGGGCCATGGCTGCTCAGAAGCTGCCGCCTCGACCCGGATCGGCAATGGCGCAGCTCTCGCCAGTACGAACAACAAACACGTCCAACGCCTCTACCCACTACCAACAACCGTCACACGCTGCTGCACCTCCAAAGCCCACAAGTCGCGCTAGACTGGAATCGACCATTTCTGTGAATGCTGGCGGCATGTCAGTTGCACCCTTGAGGCCGTCCAGGAGACGTCCAGAGATGACCAGACCTGCCACTGCTGGCCCCTATTCCGTCCGTGATCAGCCTGGGACAGAGGTCAACAGTCCTGAGTCTCTCAAATCGAGAAGTCAAACACCAAGAGTCGCCAAGGATTTGACGCCTAAGAAGCCCGTTTCCCGAGCCCGTCCTGGCCATATTTCCCACGGTAGTGAAACCAGCATTCCGTCGCCCACTTCCAAGGTTGGAGCCAAGTCAAAAATCGCCTCTCCTCGCACCAGCCATGCAAAGCCTAGAATGCCGCACGAGGACTTGCTTGGATCGAGCTCAGCTCGTCACAGCCTTGGTAGACCTAGTCCAGCTTGGCACTCGCCCACAAAGGCGCACGAGGATATCAGCCTTGTTGTGCCCAGTATGCCCAGGTTCGAATCTGCTTCAACAATTGTTGCTGATGATGATGAGCTTGTCGGTGCGAATATTCCCGTCACGCCGCCACGAGTGGTGGCCCACATTGCTCGTCATGCGGAGCCTCAGTCGCACACTGAGCCGTTGAAAGTATATGAAGATCCTGATGACGAGACACAAAGCACACCGAAGCCTGAAGTGTCAGCTCCTGTACTCGAGGACAAGCCGGTCAATGAGGATGCAGCCAAACTCCAAAAGGCTGCTGAGCCGTATTCAGCTTTGGTGGAACCCGAATCGCCCGAGAAGATGCGCCAGACCTCTCGCCTTCTGGACAGTGGCATCTCTAAGATCAAGGCCATGTCTCTGGAAGTCCATGGCTTCCGCAAGCTGCAGTCGCTTATTCGTGACAGCAAGACCATGCTGACTGATGACAAGTTTGAGGCTCTCTTGCTCGGCCTGTTCAAGTATCTCGAGAACCCTCTCACCAACTTGCCATCGGACAAGGGCCAGGACATCAAGGCGCAGATTCTGGCTACCATCAAGCTCCTCCTTAAGAAGGAGAGAGAAAGCTTTCAGCCCTACGTCTCTAAGGGTCTCGAGGCTCTATTACAGACGCGCAGCGCCTACGACTCGCGAGCCCATGTTGTCAGCGGTCTGGAGCTTCTTGCGGATGAGCTCGTCGAGATCGGCGATGGCTCCGAGATTGTGGTCGTCTTGACGCGGCAGCTTCACGGTATCACTGATGCCACCACCGAGGGCTGTCGCAGCCTCAGCATGGGTCTCCATGTTCTCAAGGAGATGCTTGATAAGCGCACCGATTTCCAGCCCACGTCGAGTGAGCTGGAGCAGCTAACGAGTCTAGCCGGGGACTGCCTGGAATCGACAGACTCGGGCGTACGTATGGACGCGGTTAAGTTTTGCGTGGCGTTGCATGCGGTTGTTGGCGAGACCAAGTTTTGGGAAGTCTTGAATGGAATCAAGGATGATCCGAAGAGCCTCATCACTTATTACATTGTGAAGCGCCAGCGCGAGCAGCAGGTTTAATTAGCCTGAGGGTGCGTGTACATTTATTGTCTCCCAATTGGCGCTAAGTGGGCATACATTCATTAAAAGTATATATATATATATGGAAGACCACTGTACATGAATTTATAGCATGAAGAATATAAGTAAACTTGCTATATCTGGCCTCGCTCTACTCTGCCGCCCAACTCTCGCACATTTCATGTCGTGTTGTGTACTAGAGTGACTGATTCCCAACGCCCTGCGCGAGATGATTTGTACGACCAATATGCAATAACACGTAGCGTTCTTAGACATGTCCATTATTTTCGTCGTGTTCTATGCATATTACTCTAGTATTAATTTGTCGCCCTTGTAATACTCTTGTGAAAATCTTGCCAAAATGCCGGAAAAAAAGAGAAGCCCTGATATCGACCAAAGAATGCATTTAACACCGCCCCTTGACTCCATCTCCACGACCAATAACCTTAGCATTCAGCTCCCCTCTTTTCCTTCACCGAGCTCTCATTTCGCTGCTGCTTGTCTAGCCACTGATACACCCTCTCCGCAATCTCAATGTTATTCTTCTCCATGAAGAACATGTGTCCATTTCCATGGATGCCCTCCTTGCCCAAGTCGGCATACTCGACGTCCACGCCCACCTGCCTCAGATAGGCCACGGTGCAGTAGTCGTACGGGGCGTGGAAAGAGGCCTCGCCCGTGACGACGAGCTCAGGGATGCGCGCCAGGTTGGTCAGCTTCTTGACCGGACACGTCTGCATAATGCACACGTCGTGTTGGGCGTCGACGGCAGGCACAATGTGCGTCTTGATGAGGTCGGCTTGGGGGCCCGCGGGCGGGTTGTAGCCGATGGGCAGGTCGGTCAGGCCAAAGGCAAAGGCGGGATCGTTGCCAAAGGGCGGGCGCAGGGTGAAGGGTGGTCCGGAGGGCTCGAGCTGGACGATGCCCTTGACAAGGTTGGGACGCATGTCGCCGACCCGCCAGCCTGTTCAAGTCAGGAATTCGGTCAACACAATGCGTCTAGACTAGATGCCAACATACCATATGCGCCTGCTTGGGAGTGGCTGATGATGTAGCATTCGCCGACAATGTCGACGAGCGCAGCGTACGCCTTTGCGTTTTGCTCCTCGCTGATGAAGCGGTTTGTCTGCAGCGGGACCTGGCTCCTATAAAACGCATCAAAGGTGGCATCACCCATGCGTCCCGTGCCCGGCCACTGGGTTTGTAGCTTGGCCTGGGGCCATTGGCCGCCATTGTTGGCCGTGTCGGTAAAGATGTCGGAGACGGACTGCGGGGGGCCTATGGTGCCGAAGCGGCCCTCGCCGGAGACGGGCTGCCAGGCGGAGCGGCCACGGGCGGGCTGGTCAGAGAGGTAGACGGTGTGGCCTTTGGAGAGGAAATACGAGGCCCAGCCGGGACGGCCATCGGGGGTGGCGAGGAAGTTGGTGCCGGTCTGTGCGGCGCCGGCGATGAAGATGATGGGGAGGGGAGGGCGGCCGTCGATGGTCGGGGGAGGAGCGGGGTTGGGGGTTAGCTTCTCGACGTATATTTGGCCGACGAGGGCTATTGACGTGGCATTGGTGGAGCGGTCCTGTCAAAAAGAGGTTTGTTCAGCGTTGCATTCGGGGGTCAGACCGGATGTGACAATTCATCAATAGAGGGCGGGGCAGCCCGGGTTTAAGAGAGGGATTTTGTCAGAGAGGGTAGCATCGGAAGGGTTTCCGTAGTTGCAAGCAAAACGTACGGTAATGTTGGTGTACTCTCCGCCGACGTAGAGGACGTCACGACGAGGGACAATGTCGGCGAGCGGGACGGACGAGGCGTTGTACTGCTGGGCGTTGCTACCAAGAAAAGCAAACTGCATCCAGTAGGTGAAGGAGGTGAGAGACGAGCTCAAGTTGACCATGGTGGCGGTTGGAGAGGGGGGTCCAAAGTTGGTGCCAAGCTTGTTGATAGGTTTGCGTGTGTGGTGTGCTGGGCAATAACGTCGAAAAAGCAAAATGAAGAGAGGGCTCCAAGACTAGTCAAAGACTACTTGCGTAGTAGAGAGTTACTAGCGGCGCCAACTTGTCTCGGGAGGGAACAAACGAGAGAGGGATTTTGCAGTTGGGTAGGTTGGAGCAGGCTTAATAAACGACGCAACAGCACATAGATAGAATCCGTAGCTACATGGCAAAGACGGCCAAGACAGCAAACCGGTAGCACCAGCGGGGGGTTGGGCAAAAAGCTGCCTACCTTAGTGGACAAATGGGTGGCAGCCTAATCTGATCTAATGCGAGTTGCCGCCAAACGCATTCGCTAGTCTTGGTAGTAGTTGTACAGAGTGCTTGGCCGCGCCCGAACCGGACGCGGAAGTTGGAGATGAGAGAGGCCGTCGTCGGTTCGTTCATATTACTGCGACAATAGCAATATAATCAGATTTATTAATTGGGAAATGAATGGCGTGGCCGAGTCAGTAGAATAATATCAGGACGGTTGCACCATCCAATGCGCTGCAACCAGCTAAGCAACTAGACAAGCTAGCGGGGCCACCAGCCCGAACAAGCGCACCAACCAAGCAGCCAACTATGGCCAGACGGGTCCATTGAACCATCAAGTCGCCGACCAGTCAAGAAACAAGCAAATTTTGGCAGCATCAGAATGCAGCCACCATCAGCCTTGTCAACTCCAGCACAACGTCTTATCCCCTGTCGATTTCCTCACCTCAACCCCTGTTCTGTCACCTTTTTCCCTGCCTGGTAGCTGAACCCCTTCCCCCGCAGTCGTCTGAAGCCCGTGACTTTTGGGTCCTGTGTGTGGAGCTGATCATACCCCCTAAACGAACAACATAAAACAAGGGGGGAGCCTTTGTACGAAACCCAGACGTTGGTTGGTTTCCAAATCGACAATCGAACTCGAACGGATAAATCGCTCTTTTTCAGCCCCAAGCCCACATTACATCGTTTTGACTTCGAGCGCCCGCTCCGAGTTCCGACTAATTAACTTTACGGAGTACCTAATAACGAGAGCGCCCGCTGCCGCCATCCACTGTCTCCTCCACTCTCCCGTCCTCCACTCCACATCCCGTTTAACTAGTAAATAACAATAATAAGTTGCCCCCCCAAAACACATTCATCTCCATCAAGCCACCACTTTTTTCGCCGTCGCCTCCAAACGGCTCTCACCGGTTTTGATGAGGCAACCTGGCCGCATACAAAAAAAACATCCAACGTTGCGGTGTGGACTTTTTTACCCTTTGGTCCCCGTGCTCGAAATCCTCCCCCGAATAACACATTCTACACACGCACTTGGTACAAAGGAAAAAAAAAAAAAAAAAAAAACATCGACATCCGTGTACGTCCATACACGTACCATACCTACGTAACACATTCACACACACAACGCACCAACCATCATGGCAGACCCGACGCCGGGCGGCGGCTCGCCCGTCGAGACCAACAATCCGGGCTTGGACCAGCGCGTGAGCATCGCCTTCATTGTCATCGACACCTTCTTCCTCGCCGTCTTCTACGCGAGCCGCTACTACAACCCAAAGGCCGTGGGCAAGCCCATGCTCGTGTGCAATACTCTGTGCTACATCTTTTGCCTAGGCAGCGCGACAGCTGGCATCCGTAAGCGCGCCCATCATCCAAGATTCCCACCACCAACACCGCCAACACCTTCACGTGTCAAGTCGCTAACCCAATTCAAATAACCAGTCATGACACAAATCGGCGGCGTTGGCCATCATGTCCACGACGTACCCGTGGACACCTTTCAAACATGGCTCAAGCTCTCCAAGGTGCTCGAGTTCACCTACACGCCCGCCGTCATGTTTGCCAAGCTCGCCGCCCTCTTCCTCTACTACCAAGTCTTCCGCGTCACCGGCTATCGCATCGTCATCATCCTCCTCGGCGTCGTCATTGTCCTCCAAGGCGTCATCGCCCTCGTCCTCGCCTTTGCCATCTGCCGGCCCTTTCGCTACTTTTGGACGCAGGCCGTCGACGTCAACGACGGCGTCTGCGGCGACGTCATGCTCTTTTACAAGCTCTACAGCGTCCCCAGCCTCGCCACCGACCTCGTCATGCTCATCATCCCCTGGCCCATCCTCCTGCATCTGCAGATGCCCGTCCCCGAAAAGATTGGCCTCATGCTCACCTTTCTCGCCGCCTCCCTGGGCATCATCACCTGCGCCCTCCGCTTCTCCGTCTTCTTCACCACGCCCCTCTTCAAAGACCCGACCTGGTACGCCTCGGGCGGGCCCATGATTTACGCCCTCGTCGAGCCCTCCATCTACATGATTGCCAGCATCCTGCCCACCACCCGCCACCTGCTCCGCCGCGTGCACCGCCGTCTGCGCGGCGACCCCCCGACCCTCAACGCCTCGTCCGGCGGCCCCGACAGCACCGACAGCAGCGGCGGCGGCGCCAAGCCCGGCGAGCTCGAGAGGAGCCAGCACAGCGGCCACGGCCGCTTCACTCGCCGCCCCGATCCCTACCGCAACCACACCGCCACCAGCCAAGAGGAGTTGACACTCGACGAGTGGCATCAACCCCGCGAGGAGTGGCCGCGGCCCACGACCAAGGCCACAGAGGACATGTCGGGGACCCTGGAGCAAGGCCAACTCAAGTGACAAAGTGCCCCGATTCGGGTCTTGTTTTATTAGCGATCGAATGACCTGTTTCCTTTGTTTTGGTGTTTTTTCTGTTTGTTTTCCTCACGGTGGATAATTGATTGGGCAGATGCGGGTGCCAGTACCGTCCCATATACCCTTGTTGAGTTGTTTGGCGCTGTTGGATATTTGTCTACACATGATTGTGTGAGTTTTTGAATAAGAAAAGATTGGCCTCGAGCGGAAATTGAATGCGTTCCAGTTGAAAATAATAGAATGAAACTAGACTGATCGACTTGAAAGGTTTCATTGTCATGGGAAAAGAAAAAAAGGACAATTGTATTAGTCGAGCATAGCTTACTACCAGCCTTGCATTCAATAGACGAAATGTCCGTTCTCCTTTCCTGTTTCGTCCACATGCTTTGCACATCTTTTCCAACCAGCCAGTTTAATCCATTCCTGACCGCTGTTTCTGCCTAATCTTGATATCCAGGGGCCGTTGTCCTGGTGGCCGTCATGTTTCCAAAAAAAAAAAAAAAAAGGAAGCGAATCCGAGTCATGCAAAAAACGAGAGAGAAAAAAGTTGACCCTAAAATCCAACATGAATTCATCATGATCCTATGCCTAGAGAAGAAAAGAAAAAAGAGAGGGAAATGAACAAAAGCTCCAACTTGCAGCCAGATGAAATATCGTGACAAATGATGGCAGCAGATTCGTGCTTCTTTTACAGGCCAAAGGCAGACGCCAGGTGCGAATCTGACGCAAGGTTCGGCGGCGTGCGTCGATCAATCGTGGCCACCAACTTCTTCAGATCGCGCTGGTTTGTGTCAAACGTGCGGAAGCAGGACTCGCAGATGCGCAGGTGGCAAAAGGCGCAGGCCCAGCGGTCGTCTGCGTTGGCCTTGCTGCACGTCTGGCACGTCAGCGGGTAGTGTCGGTTCGTTCGGCGGTACATTATGGCATGTTTTTGGAAGCACGAATGGTGCGAGTCGTTGAGTGCTGGCGCGGCATGAACGCCGTCGACCGGGGTTGTCGTCGTCTCCTTGCCCTTCCATGTGGGAAAGCGGAATGCGCGAGGGTCGGGTTCGCGCAGATTCTTCATTTCTGGATACAGAGTGCCGTCTCGGCCGCGGTACATTGGGCCGTGCTCAGTCTGGACGATGCGTTGGTCGCTGGCAGGTCGCCGCTGCTGGCGCGGAGTCTGGTCCTGGTCGCGTCGGAACTGGCGAGTCGGGCTGCTGCTAGAACCGCGATACTGACCCGAGGGTGTGGAGGCGCTCACGGGCGTGTGGGCGCGCCTTGAGTCGCTGGGAAACGACGATCCCGTGGCGGATAACAGCTCAGACTTGTTGATGAAAGGCTCTCCATTGACGGGCGACGGTGCAATGGCGGGCGAGACTACACTTGGTAATGTTGCAGTGGCGGGCAGAACTGGGGTGACAGGCTTGCGGCGCGGCATCTCAGTGAGCATCGAGGAAGAAGTGACGAGGCCAAGCTTGGCCATGGTGCTGGCAGGGTCGTTCCTACTAGGATTTTGGGGCGGTGGCGGAGGGAGCCCTTTGGCGTATTCGGGCAAAGAGCTGTTGGCTGACTCTGGGGATGAAGCGGGCGAAGCGGGCGAGGTAAAGGTGGTGACAACAGAGCCGCGGGATTCTCCATTTTGATATTCGGGCGTAGGAGGGCGATTCGTAGGCGGTACCACTGCAGGTTCGGGAAGAGAAGGCAATGACTGCTTGCTTTGGACGGGATTTATGGTTGGTTTGGTAGAAGTGGTTGAAGATGGGGCGTCATCCTCGGGCATGGCAGAGGGCCGAACGTTGCGGCCCGGGAGACCTCCAGCAGAAGGTTTCCTTGGCTTGGCAGGCCGGGACTGTGAGGGCTCGTCCTGTGAGGCTGTGGGCGGCCGTTGAGTAGAGGTGGTGGAGGTGGACATGATGGACATGCCGCTAGAATTGGTTGAGCCGTGGCTATGGTCAAGCTTCAGCCCAGAGATTTCGCGACTATCATTTAGTGGGCGGCGGCGCCAGATTTCTGGTTTTGAGGGAGGAGCAGGTACTTCATCTCTGTCGGTCAAGGACGGATTGGATGGAGAGGCGGGCAGGCTGTTGTGATTGGTAGCACCAACAGGCGTCTTGTCTGGGACAGCCGGGGCATCTGGCGGAGGTGAAGCCTCACGACTAGAGGCTAAAGGTGTGTCGGGATATGCGCCAGTGTGAGGAGTTGTGGTAGGAGTCTCGTAGGGACGCGAATAGGCTGAAATCAGACTCGAGATGGAGGCGGTGGGCGAAGGCTCAGGAAAGGGTGAGAGTATGACATTGTTGGTTCCGCCAACAGGACGTCTGGGTATCGACATTTTCTGAGAAGGCGCAGAAGTGTGCTCCGGGGGAAAGGCGCCCGGTACGGGCAGAGAAGGAGACCTGTCGGGCAACTGAGGCAGCACGGCATGGGTGTGGGAAGCGTCCTCGTGCGGTGGCGGAGGCGGCGGCGGCGGCAGGTCGGGAAGGTCCTTTGGTAGAGGCGGCAGAGGCGACAGCTGGCGAGAGGCAGAGGGCGGCGAGGTTGATGACAATGCGGAAGACGAGTTCGATGAGGGTCTGAGAAGCTGAGGGACAGAAGGCAAGGCCTTTGAGAAGCGAGAGAAGCCCCGAGGCTTGGGGGCGGTGGCGGGCTGTGCCATGCTTAAGAGACGGGAGAGCCGTATGTTTGGATGGTTGATATTGGAAGGGGTGCGATGCGCGATGGAGCGCAATGCGGCGCGGGCGGCCCCGAGTGGGATTGGGAGAGCCTTTGTCGTTTCTGGGAGAGTATTGACTGGGGATAGAAGCTTATTGGGGCTGTGCGAGGTGCGACAGGGCGGACAGGCTGCGACTTGAGAACTCTGGCAGATTCAGTTGGTGGTGCTGTGTGTAATGGCACCGAGTACTCCGTATGGCAGGGCAGGATCGTCTGCGCAGGCGGGACCGTTGTTGGTGAAACGCGAGGAGCATTCGTATCAAGGATGATGGCGCGATGCGGCGTGGATCCGTCTGAAATGTTGGAAAGGGTTTCTTTTGGCTGAGTGGTGATACAGTCGACGTCGAGGATGGCGAGATGTAGATGAGTGGCGGGCGAGCCGTAGGACGAGGCGAACGCAGCAGTGACGACTGGGAGAAAATACGAGATCGAGGCGCTGGTCGCGGGGGTGGCGAGGTTGTACGTTGAAGAGTTTTGGAGGCAGACACGAGGTCGGGTTGATGATTGTTGGGGGCGTGTGCCGAGGGATGGAGGGAGGGTGTATGAGCGAGGTTGCCGAGGAGAGGGAGCGAGGTTGCCAAGGAGAGGGAGCGAGGTTAGTTGGTAGGAATCCGGGGGAGGTTGAAGAAGCAACGGGTTTGAGCGGGAGGATGGGAAAGATGGAAACAATGAATGGCGCAGGTGGGAGGTTTAGGAATGAAATTGCTAGACAAGCGAGATGTAACTATGATGCGAAGTATGGATAAAGGGGGTGTGAAGATGAGAATGTGGGCGGCTGAGACTGGTAGGAAGCGTTTGCGGTAGTTGGGTAGGTAAGCAGAGAATCGGAAGCGTCGGTGTGGGTGAAATTTGCGTGGTAGTGGATCGATGCTTTGAAAAATCAGCAACAAGCCAGCCCAACTCGGAATTTAAACAAGACGGAGATTCGGGCATGTTCTCGTGCAAGTTGTTCGGTGTTTGGGCATGAAATAGCGCAGAGAAACGAAATTACGTCGTCGTCGGGTCATGGTTGGTTCCTGGAAAAGAGGGTCAAGAGGGAGCCAAAGAGGGAGGGCGCCCAAGAGAAGCGGCTCAGCCCTTTTGTGCGGGAGAGTGGGCAGAATGATGATATTCGCCTGGCTGCGCTGCCTGTCAGTGGTTGATGCTTGTGATGGCCTTGAGACCCCGCCAGAACGGGCTTTTTGTGGGTCGAGGGGATGCATCAGTGGAGTTATATAAGTGGGGTGATGGGTGACGACTCGAAATAGCCATACACTGGCCTGACCTGTGGCTGGCAAGCAGTTGAAATTCTGACAGCTGATAATATTGCTCACTGCTCACGCTTGCGGCTCAGGTACTTGATATATTTTTTTTCTGTAATTATTCCTCTCTTTTCTCTCCCCTTTTCTTGATGCCGCTGCTGATCTATTCGCCCGTTGATAGCACTACGTCTCCACTTGCCACGACAGTGCCTATTGGCGCCAACAATCATCAATGCTGAGCTATCATTCTCTGTCAAACTCTATTCACTCACTAAAAAAATAGCTATCCCTGAATCTTTAATTCAACGGATGATGAATAATTCTCATGCTCATGCTTTTCCGCACACCGCCAAAAGACCCCTTTCGTCACCAAAACTCATTTCCCACTCTCATCTATAATTGACCCTTGCTCGCATCTCGCTACACAGTCTTCAACGGAACCCATACGCATCGGTCGCCAACGCCTTGTACCACTATTCGAGTCTCTGCTCTGAGACATTGACAACGGCACCATTCTTCTCCTTTCGTAATCATCCGAATTCGGCAACCTTTTTTGTGTTCATCTCTAATAATAAATACTGGTTGCTATCCTCCCATATGTCATACCCACGCCCCCCCCCGGCGTCTCTGCCTTGGTTGCTTGGTTGCTTGACCACGCCCCTGTCACGCTGAATCCCCCTATGACCCCATCTCAGCTCATTAACCTGATGCCCAAGTCGATGACCAAGTTTACTAACTAGACATCGCAGTGTCTTTGACTTGCGCATTTTATCCTACTCTCTTGTAATCAATTCCTCTTCTTCCTTTTTTCACCCTCCATCTGCAAACATCTACCCTCGCCCCATGTCTCGCATGTCCCGGCAACACCGCCGTTTGCATTCCTTTTGCATGTTGCCGCCGCCACCATCTTTTTTCTTCATTTATTTATTTTTGCCATGTCAACACTATTAAGAAAGAATTACACTGCTACTTACGCTTAACAATGAGTTCGATGATCCGTCTGCCGTTGCAATCCCACAAGCCTACCTACTCCCGTTTGATCGACTCAGGGTTCATACGTCCCTGCTACCATGACTGCAACCACCAACTAAAAAAGATTCAACTGCGCCCATCTAGTATTTGCACCAAGCTTCAATCCCCTCTTTGTAAACGAATCACGTTGGAATAATTATGACGCAGACTTTTTGACCTAGTTACCACTATGGATGTTCGCTATCCACCATTAGCCAACATGCCTGCTGAAACCAGCCCTGTTTGAGACGGGCGGGAGCCATCTCCTCCCATTTCTTCGAATCACTGTGTCGAAAATCCTGCCCTTTTTTGTTCCTTTTCGACTTTATTTCCGACAACCAGTTCTGCCTAACTAGTTTCAAAGCGACAAGGGACTCCTTCTCTCACACCGCCACCAGAGATTCAATCACGCCGAAACGTAAAAGAAGAAAAAGTAACTCGAGGGACACGTCCCTGCCATGTAGCCCGCGCGAGGTAGCATCACATAGATTTTACTTGACCAAGGCTCTGGCGGTCCTCAAGTACTCATTCTACGTCAAACGTGTAAATGCAAAGTCTTGCTGAAGAAGCACAGTCTGTCACTAATCAGGTACTGCTGCCGATGACTCCTCTTATTCTTCTCCTTGCACTCCCGCAGCGAATTCCGGGCACTGGACCCATTCACAATGCATTCCTTTTGCTTACACATTAGCATGATTGTCATCAACCGCAACTCTCCCGACTGTTCACTTCATGCATGCCCTCCTGCGACATCTACCGTTTGAGCGACGTGCAACACTACGCTTCGAAACGCTACCTGCCTACATTAAGCTTTAAGCACAGATTCTGTCGACCTTGCTTGTATCCATTTTCCCATCTAGATGCACATGCATGATGCATCCAGCCGGTAGATATGTTCACATTACTTTTAGGGAATACTGCGGCCTCGAGCTGTGTAGCAATATTTAGTGAAGCCCAGATCTGTTTGGAGTTTTTTGTCAATTCGTACAGGCATACTGTCATATTGGAACAATGAACACAGTGGTACGAAGGCTAGCTAATTCCGCCAAACCCTGTGCAATAGCTCCACGCTTTTGCTCGGTACTCAAATGCAGGGAACTCGCTGCACCAAGTTTGTTTAAAATCATTCCCAGTCGACTCTCCCTTTTCGTCATCGTGCTTCACTTTCCATCGGCTGTTTTGAGGAATATTGCAGTCTTAGCTAGTCATTATCTATCACCTCTATGCGTTCTTGGCTCGTTCCAGTTGCCGCTCCCAAGCTGGAATCCCAAATTTGACCATGTAATCTGACTTCATCAGCTGTTCGGCCGTCGGCCGTCCTGAAGGTTCGAATGCCAGCATGTCCCTAAGTAGCTTTTCCAAGGCCTGCATTTCCCCTCCTTCGACATCCCATTCACAAGTCTCAGGTGTCATGCCCCGTCCCATGTCCCACATACGCTGATGTAGTGGTCGGGAAACGGGGGTGAGGATTCTTTGGATATTATCAATCCAGGAGCCATCTGGTTGAAAGAACTCCTTTCGATTTGCCCACTTTCCCCACCAACGTGCGGGTGGCAGCCCCAATGTACTAACCATCTCTGCGATAATGTCGTCTCGATCGCAACTGAAAGTTTCGAAGAGACACCTTTCGCCCAAAACTTCATACAGGCTAACGCCAAGTGTCCATATGTCCGCCGCTAATGTGATGGGTTCCTGAAAGAAATCTTCCGGCGGTAGGAAGAGTGGTGGCGTATGTAGCTCGGGGGAGCGCTCAGTAGCTAGCATGAAGGACGTTCCGTAGTCAGATATCGTGATGATGGGGTCTACTATTTTATCGGCGGCCATTTTCATGTGCATTGAATAGACGGCATATGGGGGCGCGTAGGGTTCGACGGAAGCGCCATCAACTCGGCGAATAGGTCCTTCATGCAGAGGGTAAGTCTTGTAAAGCATATCAGGCCTAAGTTCGCCGAGATGTGGATGGCGCAATAGTATGTTTCCTGGATGTAAGTCTGAACATGGTGAGTAACATTGGGGGAGCGCGGTGGATGTAGATTCTAATGATAGGCCTACCTCCATGGCATATGCCTCGTGAGTGTAAATACGCCACGCCCATGATCAGCTGCGCTGCAATGGACCTCGCGGTCTCAATCGGAAATTTGAAGTCTGCGGAGTCTTCTTTGGATACAGCGACGCTGCAGCCGGCCGCTTCTTGTACAAGACAGGCATGTCGTCCGTTCGGGCCTTCGATAAAAAATGTGTCAAGTAGACGGGGGGTGAACTGCTGCCCTGGATGTAATATATCGATGCTGTGAAGTTGGCGAAGCACATTTGCTTCAGTATTCTGTGACGATTCGTTTGCAACCAAGACCTTCAGTGAAACGTAGCGATCCAGTTTGTTATCTCGGGTCAGCCAAATCGTAGAATAGCCGCCAGAGCCAAGTTTGTGGGCAACCTTGTATCGGCCTTTCTGGAAAGTATCTCCGATAACGATCGGATGGTAGCCACCAGTAGTGTAGTTCTCAAAATTTTCCAGGTCCACTTCAGGGAAGTAAACAGCCTTAAACTGTTGAGATGCATTGTCGATCATGGCAAAGGAGGATTGAAGATATGGCTGCCGCTGAGATGGTATTCGTAGATAGCTCGTTGCCCGTCTGGCGCACGTACCAGTATGGCTCCAGAGAAGTCTCATGGTTGACGTGGTCGTGAAGGTCGGAGCGCGTGAAAACGATATCGGTGTCGTCCGGTAACTAGGTATTGTCGGTATGGATCAGGTATACCAGTGGGTTCGATATCTGGCCAGTGCTCACCTTTCCCTGATGTCAACATTGCGGAAAGCCAGTCATGAAACTCTTTCATGCTTGTGAAAGATGCAACGCGTGGCAGACCACCATTCATAGCAACTACATCTGTTGGAGAGTGGGTCGCGATTTATATGGCCTCGCAGTGTCAGTAGCAAGACGGTGTACACGACAGATGATATGTGGCGGGAGTTCAAAACCTTTACAATGTGAATGAAATGTCATTCAATGAACTCGTTTCCTTCTGCCATATTGGATATCTCTTCGTCGCGCAATCTTGGCTTGCTCTGGTGCAGGGTAGGGGCGAGTGGCTATGGTTCTCGCTAGGAGCACTATGGACCCTTGTTGCGAACTTGCTGCTGGGGAGGCGGGGTGGCAGGCAGATGGGCGGCAACAACATAACCCAGGAAGAGAAGGACAAGCGGTTGCACGGTAGGAATTCCATGCAAGTAAAGGAACGAGAAAGGTCACGCCATCGGACCGAGCCACTGGTTGGTCAAGTGATGGACGAGCAGAAAGCCAGGGGACGGGTCGCCCATAGATACATGAATCTGGACATGGTGGAATAAGTATCAATTGCCCGTGGCTCCTTTGTTGCAAATAAACAAACAACCCAACCCAGCCCTACCCAACCCAACCCAACCCGACCCTACCCCACCGCTTTTACTATCATCATCAACACCATAAGAATGCACCATCTACGTGATTCCATGACTGGCACCTCGCGAAATCGCCTCCCTGAACTTATGTCATTAGATGGAGCCACAAGGGATAAGGAGGATGTGTGAGCAGCCGCCGCCTAGGGTGAGTTTAAGGAACTTCGGAATTTAGCCTAGTTCAACCGCACTTTAATTATTAGCGAATAATATTATACTATTAAGGATAAGATCAACTCCCTTAAAGGCCACCTTTATTCCTTATAGCATATCTACTATCAACTTAGTTACTATATATTATATAAAACGCTAAAATATAATCACTTAGCTTTAGATATTATCTATATCTAGGGGCTAAGTATACTAATATAGCCTATATAAGGTGTATATAGTATTAATGTTTATCATAGACTAGCCCTAGGCAGCTGTGAGTAGGCGTCACAATAGTTAATAATTCTCTTAAGG
>JAPFSE010000392.1:0-19035 GCA_030777785.1 Beauveria caledonica | reverse complement strand
GTACATCGGCTGGTCAAAAAATACATTGAGGGTACACATATTTTTCGCGCTAGTGCAGCGGCCATAAGTGTACCCACCCATCTTTAAATAAATTAGTAGTCAAACAGTGACACTCGAAACGCCTTTCTCTGTACAGTACTAGTAGTGTGATCAGAAATAACTGGGAAGAAAATAAAAATCTTCAAACTGAGGTCATGTTGTATAGGAGCGGCCGAAATGGTCCCTCGAATATGTGTGGTCAAAAGCGGCTACCATCGCCTCCTAGCACTTGGGCAAAAAGTGGCCATAAGAAAGCTCACTTAGTAAAATAACTGGGACTTAAAACCTAAGCTTGAGTCGTTCTCGAACAGTTGTTGAGATCAAGAGAGCAACCGTACAGGATGCGTTCGCATCGGCCAGGTAAGCGGATCGACGGCGCTAGTCAGTGCGCCTCACGTTATGCAATCTACTCGAGATATATTTCTCTGCTAGAAAGAGACGGGCAAGCAGAGACAGCGATCGGTATTCGCGCCCAAGCTATCGAAGAATTTGACGAAGCGGAGCGAAGAGACCACAGTCTGTTTCTGAGGTTTGTTCATGATCAGATGGCCTTTCATCGGGATAATCAAAATGATGCCGCAGTCGAGGAGCTCCATTCCGTTGTGATCGGCAAGTTTCGTCGAATTTTTGGGCACAAACACTGGAGGACCATCACAGCGATGCAAGAGTATGGCCAAATGCTGTGCGGCAAGGGTCACTATGAGCAAGCCGAGGCGCTGTACAGGACTCTTGTCGATGATGCTGACCCGGAGCATGGGCCAGACTCAGTGGAGGTGCTATGTATCATCAATGCGCTCGGAACCGTCTATGCAAAACGCCGGAAGCTGAAAGAAGCGGAAAAAATGTTTGTTCGCGCCTTAGACGGGTTTCAAAGACAAGTCGAGAAGAAGGATGTGAGAACTCTGACAGCCGCATTCAACCTCGCAGGTATCTACCAAGATCGTGGAAAGCTGTCCGATGCGATGCGCATGTACCACGTGGCGGCCTACGGTTTCAAGGATATTGTCGGCCACTCTGATCCCTCGGCTATTACAGCTTTCACGCATCTTGCGGCTCTCTGCTCTGCTCGCGGTGTTGTCGAAGAAGCGGAAAGAGCGTATAACTTCGCGTTGCAAGGCTTGGCAGAGTCACACAGACAGGACTCCATTGAGGTTTTGAGCCTCAAACTTGGCTTAGGAGTTCTACTTCGAGACCAACAGAGGCTCAAAGACGCCGAGAATCTCATCCAAGAAGCTTACAAAGGCCTCAGAGAAGCTGCTTCTGACTATGCGCCTGGTGCGCTGACATGTTTGGGGACGGTGTACGCACGGCAAGGACGAGTTGCCGAGGCAGAGATGAGCTTCATGGACGCCGCGGAAGAGCTTTCTGTGCGCGGCGATGATGATGCGACTTATGCTAACTTGTTCAATCTCGGCCACCTTCTCCACAACCAGAACAGGCTGGCGGAGGCCGAGGCGATGTACCGAAAAGCGTGGGACAGCGCACGCTTGGTTGCGGGGCTGAAGCACGCCACGTCTTGCACGATCGTCGAAGCTTTGGGCTCCATCTGCGAACAGCAGGACAAATACGAGGAAGCGGAGGAGGTTTATAAACAGAGTCTTGCGAGAGACGAGTGTCATACAGATCGATGGACGAGCTTTGTATTGTGCATTAATTTTCACAAGATGACAGGCTACAACTGAACTCATGAATACGCGGTTCAGTCAGGCGTCGACACCTTTTTGGAAATTTCGGGTTCACTTCGAGTTATTGAATGTCCTTCGCCTACCGCAGCCTAAGATCAGTCGCAATGGCCCTGACTCAATTTAGTTGAAAATCAAGTGCTTTACTCAAACTTAAAGCGCACCTTATCCATGACTGCTGACTCCTTACTCCTAGAACCCCCCCTCCCCATCTTTCTTTTTTGCCATACTGTGCGCGCTGCCGGCGCTGCTGAAAGCCTGTCTTGTGCTATATTAGCACCTACAAGGAAGCAACACCACACAAAACGCGTGCAGGGTTGCCAACAACAACGGTAAACGGGGGCACGTCCTGGAGAAAGAGTAAGAACAATTCCTCCTCCGAGATGGAAAGAGTCTGAAAAGCGCACCTGTGTTACAACTGAGCCCGCGCTTATTATGGAACCCTTTCCGATGACCCTGCCAGGCGTGATCACAACGCTACCATCAATCCAGCAGTCTGAATGAATGGTGATATCCTTGGCAACTTGGGGTCTGCGGCCGTCCCGAAGGTGCTTAACATCGGTAGAGGCCTCGACGGTGTACATGCTGACATTAGGCCCAACGACGCAATTGTCCCCAACTTGAATCTTGCCCGCATCATCCATGGTGCAGGCCCTTCCTATAGAGACCTTGTTGCCGATGCTGATATTGTAGCCGTATAAACAAGTAAAAGGTGTCTCAACGGCGACTTGAAGCCCAACACAGCCAATATTTGGGGAGAGAAACGACTCAGTTGGCTGGATAATCTCGAAAAACAGACGGCCGCGCTCCACGGTGGAGACACCGTTGGTTGGCGGACACGTCAACGTGTTGAATCGCCAGCAAGCCGTGGCGGCACGGTCTCGCTCTGAACTTAGCTCCTGATCATACTAGTAGAAATAGCCTCCTTGGAGCATCTCTTCTTTCTGAGTGTGTCTCTGTTTGGATGACTCAACGCGCATATCCGTAGGCTGTGCCATCGCTGGACGGTGGTCATGGTTGCGCTGGTAGCCGTCGGCACCATGCGCCCTAGAATGGGGTGGCTGAGTAACGTTTAATATCGTAGTGCAATGTGGATCTGGCCAAGACGCGTAAATATTTGGAAGAGGGACATATCCGTCGCAAACGTGGTTTCCTTTGATGCAGTTGCCGCCTATCAACATGTTAGTGACTGAAGATGTCAGGGGGGGGATCCTCGGGCCTACATTCCGGCTTGGCCTCGTCACACTTTTTCTTCCTTCGGCGGCAAGTCAGGCAACCTGTCTTGGTCGTGGAAAGTTGAATCCCGAGAAGTTATGATCAGGGTCAAGATGGACAAGGCTATGGATGGCAGTAATGCCAAAGAGAGCATCTGGGCACACATTTCAGCTTCGAATTTTGGCGTAAGCTGACCAGATCTGCTTGGTCTGTTCCTGACCGGACGGCATGCACATTCTTTCTATCAAGCCCTCCAAACGTGAGGACTACTGTCCCAGAGAAGCGCAGCTCTTGGCCTGGATCTGCATTTCTGACGGTCAAGCTGTACCGATACGTGTGCCATTCCCTATTGAACAAAAAATCACCACATGGTTTGCACAGCATCAATTTCCATCAGCCCGCCGTGAGAAGCGGCCTTTAATGTTGGCGAAGGGTACTTTGGTGAAAGGTCTATGCTAAAGACTTGTCGCATTACAAATTCATACAGCTGATAGAGCTCAGAATGGTGCAGCCCTGGGCGCCTTTTGAGTGCTAATGTGGTTCCGCTGCTTCATAGAAACTGTAACCCCCCGGACACGCAAGGTATATTCAAACTCGTGCCAATACATAGTAGGGTCAGACCTCTCAACTATCTCCATATTGACTTCTACTTGATCGATTGCGTATTGAGTCGAATGTAGATAGGCAACGTAAGTTCTGATAACCCCTGACGAATCCTTTTCAAAGTATTTCGATAAGTAATCTACCTCAAACGAGAGCGCCTTAGTAAGAAGTAAATCGATTCGCGGTTCTTGTACCCGTGAAACCGTCATTGGGAGGCGAACGTTCTCATCGTCAGAATCGCTCTCATCGCTAAAACCCTGCTCAACCTTGTTCGATCGAAGTTTAAATCCATCGATCGGCCAAGCTAGAACAAGATTGCAGGGGAACCGCTGCTTCACCTTGCGCATAAGATAGCCGCGGAGACGCCCTAATTCGTGCCCAATCAAAAACACGCCGCCTGTTCTAGGCTCATTTTGTAACCCTTCAAATTGTATCCCGAGAACTCTTCTCCACAGGTAAGTCTGCAAAGCGCGTGAGACCTGCTCCTGGTAGTACTCGTCCTCATATGAATGTAGTGCGCGAATATAAGGAAGGGGATCTTGCTCTACGATTATCCACTGTAATTCCCTAGGAAGGCCACGAATTCTTTTTCGGACCCTCACCGACTCTTTGGAAGCGCTCATCTCCACGAATGCAGCAGCATGTCACCGTCCACGCGCAGAATGCTTCTTATACTTGCCAGCGCCAGCCACTTGACGAAGACAGTGTGGGTGAATTTTGGCAGAAAGTGGCGACTCAAAGGCGAAAAAGGTACTTATGAGCCAATGCGAGTGGACCAGCAATCCAAGTCTCCCTCCAGTATGGTACAGTACATGCGGCTCGTCAATGCCAGAATCTTTGCAGCGCCATGTTTTGGATGCGATGGAATAACGCAAAACCTCTGCTGTTGGCCTCAGATGGCGCATTGCCAAAGCAATGCACTTCGTTCATGTAGCCATTTTGTCCAAGGCCGTACCTCAGCAGCTATCGGCTCGTTATGCACTGCCTTGGTCGCGTCATGCCTACGCTGATGGAGTTGTGCCTAGCAGGTGTGGCGGTGCGCGCATAGGCCTGCAAGCCTGTCAGCGGACAAGAGAGTGCTGGCCCGCCAGTGTCGGCAGTGGCTTTCAGGCGGTAGGACACGTATGCAGCACGTTCCTCGCCAGGAAAATCCGCCTACGTACAAGTGTATCTTGCCCCTCACCCCTGTCCTGGTCGATGGAGGCTATCCATCTTGCAGCACGTCAGGAGGCAGATTCGGGCTCGCGGCCAATACTGCATTTTCGGCATGATTCGAAGTCTCCGGCCCACAGGCGCAGCGCAGCGCTAGCATCGGCATGCGCTGCGAGAAGGGCCAGTAGATCACGCAGAGCATTTGTCAGGAAACGCGACCGCTCAGCCTCGGGGAGGTGACCCGGATGCTACCATCAAAAAGTTGCTTTTCTGCCCTCTGGTCACAGTGGAGCCAGTTCCTGAGGTGGCTTTCTCCACTGTACTTAAAAGAGCGTGGTATCCGGAGGGCCACCACACGCAGCGCGGATCGACAGAAACACAATGAAACCCCGGAGCAAGGAGATTCACGCTCGTGGAAGCAATGACACCATAAGCTTCCATGCCGAGGCCCCTGGCGGACAGACGAGCTTTCAGGCAAGCTTGCAAGCAATCCTGCGCCGGTTTGCCGCGGTGCAGCGGCTGTGCGAGCTGATGAGCACGCTAGCGCCGCCGCACCGGATCAATGCCGCCTCGCGCTGCATCGGCGTCGCCGCTTCGCGAATGGTGGCGGCAGTTACCGCCGTAAGGGGTGGAATAATTATCAAGATGCTTCTGATCTCAGTCTGCTTATGGTTGGGACGAATAATCCTCTTCGCTACACTGTGGCAGCTATTCTGGCTGGTCATTAAAGTTTCAGTGAAGGCGCCTATAGTCCGCGCAGTGGCATTTCTTTTGGGAAGCTCATAGTACCTCTAGCATAGTTTCATATTTCACAAAATTTCTCCCGCGGGAAAGGCAGCTAATTGAGGATCGGAGCGCAGTCTTATAAACAAAACCGCAATAGAAATAGTGTCCTATAATCGCCCGATTTAGCACGAGGCTAATCAGGATTCCTCAGCCGATACTTTCTCCTCCTGCCATGAATCCGACCTTCAATGGGTAAATCATAGATGGTGTAACGTGTGATAAACCTAAAGTTTCTATTTTGATTCAGCATCTAAGTCCTTAGAACCAATGGACCAGTTTCTTGCCTGTGATGACTTCCATACCTAGATCCTACGTGACCACGAGCAATTTAATCCTTACTTTTTATCCACTCCTAAATCATTGTCTACTAAGTCGCATTACTGTATGAATTTACTTGATAGGAACGATGAATTTATATTAAAGCTATAGTTATCAAGTTGGGCAGAGAGACGGACAAACAGACAGACAGACAGACAGACAAACAGACAAACAGACAAACACACAAACAGACAAACAGACAAACACACAAACAGACAAACAGACAAACAGACAAACAGACAAACAGACAGAATGGTATGACTTCATCTCAGCTTCTCATTGGGATGCTAAGAGCTGGCAGAGGCAGTCTTTGGCGTATTTGCTTGCACGAACGCCATGAAAGTTTTCATCATGTCTTGCATCGCCTCTCGATCCTTACGAGCTTCGGCCATAAAATCTCTCATGTCATTGAGTATGGAGTCAAGGTTGGATTTCGGCTCCTCATGATGTCCACGTGCGTTGCTGTCTCTCCCGCCGTTTGAAGCGCTGCTTGTGGCTGAGGAACTGCCTTCAGCCTCGGCGGCCCTCTCAGCAGCCCTCTCTTGGCGTTTTTCCTTGGCTTCCTTAAGGACTTCTGAATCGTGGATTTCTTCCTTATACCCTGCTTTCCAGGGCGGCACGATTCCGTCTCTCGCGCACACTTTCTCAACTAAACCCTCTGCGATATTTTTACCCTTTACCCTTTTGAGGCTGGTCATGGTAAGCAACTGTAACCCGCTCTTGGTCTTGCCGTCTTCAAATGTCTTTTCTGATTCAAACCTCACGCAACAGTACGCAGCTGGATCGGGTTGACGTCCTGTCATGTGTTTTCTCTTGCCTCGAGCTTTTGTGACCCAGAGAATTTCTTTGAAATCTCCACGGTCCAAGTAGGTCCATTCGTTTTGTTTCTCGGAGATCTTATAGAGGCTTTTCTTATATTCACATTCTTTCAGATCTATGCCTGGCGTGTCGGCTCCTGCCATGAGCGAGCGAATGATTTTGCCGTTCTCCTTTATCTCGACGCACACTCGGTACCCAAAGCCACAGCGCACGAAACCGAGGGCTGTGCCATATTCAAATTTTTGTGTCTTCCAAGGGTATACAAGCTCTCTACTTGGCGGTTTGGTCGATTCCTGCGGCTTCTCCGTCGACTGCTTCGGCTTCTCGTTCGTCATCGTAGGCGGAAACTTTGCCCACCCCGAGGGCAGTTGACGCGAATTTACGTAACGTCTAATTAGCCGCCTCTGGTTCTTAGCTCTTTCTACCGCCGCCTCAGGTTCGATACCGAATTTCAATGAGTCACGACACCTCCGAAGCTCCTCGTAGGCTCCATGCCAATAAGAGTACTTAAGGTACCAATCGTCCCGCGCCTGAATACCGCCGTCCGTCATGGTATGGTCTTCATCCCCTTTCTGGGTCTGAATTTGACGATTGACAGCTTCCAGCGCTGCCTCAGCTTCGTCCCAGTCCGGGTCTTCAAACAGCCTCTGCATGTACTGCGTTGCCTGCAGGAGAGTTACCATCACTTTGTCAGGGGGAGGGTCTATCGTGTCCTCAGGACGATGCCCGCCCCCGTCGGAGTCTGAGCCACTGTCGCTATGCTCATCCTCATTTTCAAAATTGGCTGCTCCGTCCCATGCCTCCAATTTCTTGATATAATCGCTGCTAACCTTGCCATCCGCTGCCTTCAAGAGTTCTTGAGCCAGGTCAGTGTAATTCAAGCCATGAGACTATTGATCTTACTTTCGTATGCTTTCGCAATCTCTTCCTGAGATTTTGCGTCCAGTGTCGTACACTGTGTTTTGTGCAGCAATGAGCCGAGAAGCTGGAATCTCTCGTTCCAATCATCTTGATCGGCATTTTCTTCTAGACCGAACACTTTTGATTTGAAAACAGATTCTTTCTTGTTCCACTCTCGCGGGTAGTCGGGCTCAGCTCTTGCACGGTCGCCATCGAAGTCGGGGTTGGAATCGACTTTCAATATTCTTTCGGCGTCCCTGATCCTCTGCGCCGCTGCAGCATCTTCCTCATTTGGTGCTTGTGCGTTTGTTGCCATGACTTGACGTTGACTCGTAGAGAAAATTGGTTTTCAAGCCGGCTCGTCGAGAGTATAAATACTTGGAGCGAGCGATATCGTCCGTAGAATTTTCGGCTCAAGTGTCCAGAATGGTCTTTTGAAGCCATAACGGAGCCATTTCATGCCGTAAAAGTCACTGCCGCATGGATCGGGAGAAGTAGTACGAAGTGACAGTTCGCAGTGCGCTGCCAGTTTTCGTTTCTTGTGAATCGACTAGCGCCTCTTTTTGGCGCTCGTGCCGTTCTGTCTGCTCCAGAATATAGCACATGCTGCTAATCAGAGCGCCGATAACAGCTTTTCTATTCATCTTCTTGCTTTGTACGCCGAAGAAGTGCAGTACAGTTTGTTGACTTGCGCGTGGCCAGTTTCGACAGCCCGCAACATACTGGACGAAATATATAAGATCGTGACGTTCGTGTCCTTGCGCGCAGCAGAGTGAGACAGAACCTGGTCAGCATGACATATGTGACCGGCGCCAAGAATGGCTCGACCGTCATGCCTTCTGCCTTGTGGTCTGAATCTGCCACCATAGCTTCCATACTGCCATCCGAGATGCCCTCAGTACTGCCTACAAGTTTATGTACTGCAACCAGCAGACATATTGGCAGTGCTATGTATATGCACACGCCATCGAGCGGTATTCAGTGGAAATCAAATACATCAACGGCGGCGGTGTTGCCGTCGTCCGCATCTTTGGCTTTCTCTATTGCGTCACCACTACCGGTGCCAGTGCCAACGACATTGCTAGCTAGTATCGCGCCGGGGACCGAAGCTAGCATCCTTGTCATCGTGCTTGCTACGGCGAGTTTCGTTTTCGGCTTAGCCTAGGTGCACTTGGATAACATAGATAGATCTCTCGCTCTCAAATACATTCCAGTCTCTGCTGCACATAAATAGAAAGCCACGCATATTCGGCTGTTTACCGTTGTTTGACTGACTGCGCCTATCATACGACTGGACTCTGCTCGTTGAGGGTGAAGTGTATGCCATAAATTGACATGCGGCTTTCTTCGGTATAAGTGATCAGTCGCCGGCACATATTCCAGACACATCATTTTCAAAATACGTCAGCTTGATCCAGTTTCTCATACTACTAATAGTTCCGCCTATTGTAAGTGAGTCTGCGAAGCACCTGCATCCATAGCCGCTATCGTCACTATCCGCGCATCCGTGGCTACAAACATCGGATTCAGTCGGCCAGCGCTGCTAGCATCGACCGTTCAAGCAAACTAGGGCTATTAAGGAACAGGCAGTCGAACGAGTCAGACAGACATTTAGGTTTCTCCCGGTCGAGACAATGGAGCGCAGCATTATACGAAGACTATTATGTTGGAGTAAGATGACTCTTGATTTGTGACAAAGTGATTGGATGTGCTATTCACCGCGGTCTGACATGCAATTAAGCTTGGACCGCGTTAGAAGCGGGCAAGGCCATGCCGCGCGCAGCGAATGCGAGGGCTACCAGCACCGCCTCTTTACGTATCTTGTCCAGTTGTATCTGACGCTCGCACTCGTGTGCCTCTTTTTTCTCTTCTTCCTCGTTCCAAGGAAGAAAAAGCGATTGCTCATACCGCGGTTGAGACAACATATCACAGAATTTCAACGTAAACGACAACGTAAACATGCCCTTCCCCTTCGCTCCCTCCGCTCGGGCAATCCCTTCCCAATCGTGCTCATTTTCCCCATAGATAGAAACCCATTTAAAAGGCCCTCTCAAAGAGCATCGCAGTTTGAGAACAGGTTTCTCAGAGTTTTCGACATTCTCGACAATATATGGTATTTTTCCGCCATCTGCGGCAGGAGAGACTCTCAGATAGTCAGTCCATTTTCTATGCCCCTCTCTATGTTCATCAGATGGGTTTGCGGACAGGCTTTCTGCAGGCTCCGGAGCTGCATTCTCAAGCTGATCGATCCAAATCACGCTACCTGGCTCAAATCGTACCTTGTGCGCTGGTTTGTTGTCTTCGTCCAGTATGAGAATTTGGCCGTCCTTTTTCGCGACCTTCTTATATGTTCTCCTGGTTTTCTCTTCCTTGACGATAATTTTGTGCTCGAAAACCTGTACGGCATACATTATAGACCTTGTTATTGTTTGGTGCAAAAACAGCTTCAGCTCCCACTCTATCTTCCAAATTTAGCGTGCGCTATGACAGCTAAAAACGAGCGGCTATTAGTGGGTGTTTACAGGCCATCACGCTAAGCAACAGGCGCCTTAGGCTAGTGGGCCTACCTTTTTTTTCTACAGTGTAAGTGAGGGGATGATGCACCAAACAATATGTCAACCGGGAACTCTTGCGCGATTCTGTCTTCAGTATTTATGTCAGAGGCCTAGGACATCATAAAGTGATGCCGAAAGCCACGGCCAAATGTGGCCACAGCCTGGACCATCCGATAAGACAAAATACGCGCCCCGTCTTTTCAACCTGCGACTACACCCTTTGACATACAGTACCTCCGCTTTTGACTTATAGTGCCTTGCCCGCCAGCACAATTCGAATCGCCGCTTTTGTCTCGAAGTTTCGTGGATCGCATTGCGTTGTGCATACCTCAAGGCGACCTTGACGCACGCGTCGCGATACATCGTCGTCGGCGCTGACGTCACGAGGCAGATACTGCACAGCGCGTGCAAGGACTTTTATACTTGGAGGAGAGCTCTTTGAGTCATACCAAACTGACGTGCTCCAATATACTCATCGACATACACGGGACTGTGAAGCTCTGTAGGTCAACATATGGGAGAATTGAACACTCAGCTGACTCGTTAAAGGGGGTCAAGAGTTTATTCAGACTCACTTTAACTTGAAAGAGGCCATACACAACATCGCCGTCATAACGATGAAGCTTGCACAAGGGTATGCTGACAAGAACAGCCGATTTCGGTTGGATTGGCCAGAGCGTTTTCCGCTTGGCTCTGACTTTCTCTGTGCACTTGAGCAGATGACAAGCATGGGTGAACTTAATCAGGTACGTCTAGTTACATTTGTTCAGGGCAAAGTGCCGTGTTACGGCCAGCACTAATTAGTAGTGCCTCTTCATTTCTCCCAAAGGACGATGGACGCGCACATCACTTTGCCCGTCGAGATATCTCTCCTCAGGAGATAGTTTGATCGTGTCCCACCAGACATCTGCGCGTTCAGAGACGTTCATCACCTCATCGCCGCGCGCAAAAAGGACTTGTCGTACGCCCCATGGGTCGCGGGCCACGTACACGGCATCAGCCGGTCGAGATGTGGCGGCGTCGTATAGAAGCACATTCATTCGGGACGCATCAGTTTCGCTTCTGTATTGGACGGGGTGGAGACGTAGATGGTGCCGTGCACCTTGACAAAACGCGCCCAGACGTTTCTGGAGAGGTCGATATGCATTACACGTCGACTGCCCACTCTCAGCGCAGCTGTGTTGGAAACCGTTCATTGGCCAGTATAGAATTTCTTAATTGCGCGATCGAGATTGCCATTTCCGTAATTGATGGGAAGTCATTTAGGGCATCACCTATGGATCCGTATCTGCATTGGATACATGCACCCTATAATTGATGCTCGAATACCGCCCCAAATACATACATTGTAGATTAGTAACAGTCCCGATTGCATTCCTCACTCATCACTCCGTAATACATAAATGATGTTATAGGATATTCAAACTGTTCATCGCTTTCAGGCTCGGGTGTCTCGATTAGGGCAAACGCGATGCCGCCCCACGGCTTCTTGCGCGCTGTATTGCCGCCATCGCCGTTGTTGCCGCTTCCTGTTGCCGGTTTCTGCTGTTGTTTCCGTCGTCGTCGTCGTTGCTGTGTCACCCATGGCTCGTTCGTAACAAATAGGTGGCTAGGATGACCCCGCCGGCAGGTGGGTGGTGAAGAGACACCACTGTTGCAAGGGTATAGGCATATATCGATTGGCGGAGATCGGCTGGCCAGAAAGGCATTAGGCGTCAAGATCGGCGAAGATTTCGCCCGTTTCAGTGGCCTGCGTCCATGCCGCGGTTAGTGGTAGGCCTCCCCAGCCTTGCACCAAGCCACTATAAATGTAACTGCCGAGAGGTCAGTCCATCCCCGGAGTACCAATCCTTCATCGACCTTCGCCTCAGTTTGTCGCATCGTGCGGCGTCATTCCAGCAGCTATGGAAAGTGGCGTCGGTGTTGACGGTGACGATGATGCAGCTGCTACAATTGATCCTCGGCTTCTTGTGGCTGTTCCATTCGTGAACTCAGACATCCGCGAATTGCGTGAAAACTTCGAGCAGGAACTAGACCTGGGTGAAACTGGTCTCGCGGGAGAAACCTTGGAAGAGAATGACTTTGCAAATACACATTCTTGAGATGTTCCCATTGCATCACCTTCTCTCCTGTTTACGCCGCCGTCCGCTTCTTTGTACTACTGCGAAACGCCCGCTTGGCTTCACGAAGGTTCGCGTATCGATCTCATTCAGACCAACAATTTAGTCGACTATATCAAAGAGTTTGCTGCGAGTTTACAGTTCAAAACAAACAAGGGATGGAAATTTCAAGAACTATATTTGCCGTGGGACGGACAGAAATACATCGGGTCTGCAGGCCTGTACCATTGTCCTGCTCCTGAATGTCGATCACCACCGTTTCAGCTCTCGCGCGATCTCCGGTACGTCTTGTGTTTACTAATCAGCTAAGATTCTCTTCTTCTTTTACCCTAAAGTTTTCTTCATCCGCTAATATATATCATCTCAAAGTCATCACTTCAAAAACCACTACAGGCCTGTTATCTGTCCCGTCAGAGCTTGCGAGCAGCGATGCGGCGAGCAAAGAGAAATGAAGCGGCATTTTCAAGAGGTTCACGCACAACATACCCTTGAAAACCATCATTGTCCGTATCCCAAATGTAGCAGAACATATCGCCGTCGCGCGTCTGTGAAACGCCATATTGAGAGGCAGCATCCCGACTCCGCCCCAGATAGTTAACTTAAAGATTTGTACTCGAAATAGTAACAACTAGCAAACATTAAAACAAATTATCCTGCGTGATTTCTTTGGGCCTATAATAGTGCGCCACCTTCTTCTTCCGAGCTGTTCTCGTCATGAAATTCCTTGTTCTCTAACTCATGACTTCCTTGCGACGATGCACTGCACTCCTGTGCAACACGATCAAGTTCATACAGCAACCCCTCCTCTTCAGTGGACACAAACCCAGAATCCGACGCATACGCGATGCAATAATCTCCATCTCTATCGCTAAATATTTCCTCCTCCAGTCCATGCAGTGACGGTACCAAAGTTGAGACACCCGTTGTCGAATCCGGGTGCCAAGCTGGCGGGACGCTCCTCCCCCACAGATGATCGACAACCTCCTTCCTCACGGTCTTTGTTATTTCAATCATCAAATCCCGCTGCCTATCCGAGTCTGCATCTTTCTTCTTGAATTTTTCCACCAAGGGCGGTCCCCAATTCGGATACACTTTCCCATGCGATTCCGGTACAATCATGCTTGCCGGATGCTCCGCGAAATACAGCTTGCAAGTGAAGCAAGCCGGCTTGCTGCAATAGACGTAGCGATCTCCTTCCAAAAACGTCAGGTTATTCTTGTAAAAGTATTCCAATACGCAAATCTCGCTGTGCACAAACGGAGTACACTCGCGTTCAACCTCCATGTACCTCGTCAGCGGCTTGCATCCTGTATCTTGCAGGTCGACAAGGGCCTGCTTGGCCCTGACGACGTCTGGGTCGTCTTTCGAAAACATTCGGCGCAGTATTCCGGGCAGGGTTGTGTGAGAGTCCATATCTGGCTTTGGCGCAGACAAGCTTTGCTTGACGACCCTGACCTCAGCACACTGCAGTACATTCTGCAGAAATGGCGCGTTCAGAAGCAGCGATAGAGGCTTCTGAATACGGCCGGAGAGCCGCCCTAGCGAGTGCCTTGCTTTGGTGAAACATCCTCCTCGGTCGCCAGGAATTTCTTGATCGGCATACCGTTTCTTTTCTAAGTGTGCTTCGTCGTGGAGCCTTCTCATTTGACACGACTTGAATGCCCGATGCATGGCTACGCAGACGTCCAGGTGGCTGGACTCAACATCAGGATATGGTGTCAGAAGACTTTGCAGCCAGCTCACAAACGAATCATCTGCCTCAGAATTAATCTTGCTGTAGTAAAAAAGTAAAGTTTGAGAATCAGGCCATTTACTTTGTGGGCTTCTCTGGCCGGAGATCTGGCGGATGCAAAGCGGAATAGCCGATTTCAAATCGGCTATATACACCGAAATACGCTTTCTCGCATGTTCAATACATAGACTGAGAAACTCACGTAGAACTTCTTTCTTTCGTTTTCCTGCCGTCACAACATATTCGACCAGCATATGGATTGAACGCTCCAACATAAGCTTGCACTTCTTTGGAGACCTAGAGGCTAAGAAAAAAACGTACGCTGCATCCACTTGGGCAACGGAGAATGCAGTAAACATAACGCCGCCTTTTTTTCCGTCGCAGATGAAGGCAAGGCTCCGCATATACTCTCTGCGCAAGTGTTGCTGTGGGGAGCTGGATCGCGGATACTCCGTATGGCTGTCGCGCGTGCTATTGAGACTGCACAAGAGGAAGTAGGCTTCGTAAAACCGAGCCATGAGCCGAGTATAGGGGTCAAGCCGTGGTTTTCTCCCGAGATGCTCTTCACAAGGGAGAGATAGCCGAAAACTCGTCACCGGGAACATAATAATGGCACGGGTGATGGCGAGGGTGGTGGTGATAGCTACAACCTACACCACGATGCAATATTCGGTCTAACTGAAGTCGTGATATTTCTAGCAAGGTTTAAATGCTACCTGGAGGGAGGCAGTAGCCCACACAACTGTCAGGTGTCGTGGGCCTACCACTAACACCACTAGCGGCCATTCACCGCGAATGGCTGCTCGCCACGCATCCGGAGCGGAGACCATGCCGTCCGAGAAGACATGACGTTCTGTTCTGGCCTGCACGCATATTTCATTGCTCCCCAATCATTCTCAAGTTCGAATTAATATGACATTATAGACTCATAAATAGCGCCACAATGTAAACTGTGTCGCTTATGCGGACGTGTCGTCGATTGTTTTACCATTCGCGAAAGATGATCAAGCGCCCAGCATAATTCCGTCAGGCATTAGTAGACGACCGATGTTTTCAACCAAAGATTCAAATTTCTCTTATAGCTAACTTCAAAGGTTCTCTTTAATGCAGACCTTCACTTGCGTATGCGGCCGCGCGAGCCGTTCGTTCGAACTGCACTTTGCCTGAAACACCAGCTGATTTTCTACTGTTGGCGTCTTGGCAGTCCAGAAAAAACTAAGCGATAAGACCGATTTCATATAAAGCACATTATTAGGTGTGAATAGGCTCCTTCGCATTCTGCTGATCCCAGTGTCAGTCTGACACATGCATCACGAGTGGTAGGCCTCCTCCGCTCAGATGGTGGCCATGTTGCTTTCATATCTACTACCCATATGACACCAGTCAACAGGTATGTAGGCAATGAACAGTGCACAGATGCATACTGCCAGTCGTGTAGTACTTGTAACAGTGCAGGCCGGAATCGATGCTCGTGGTACCGGTATAGCACTGCATATCATTACCACTGAAACACTTTTTGTGCGCCACGGCGCTTCGGCACCACTATGGGACTGCACGGTTGAAGCCTCCCCGCCATTGCAGCTGTGATAGCTGCCATAGTACCTCGTTTTGTGATGGTAGACCAAGTCTAAGTGCAGGGAAGGCGGCAGGCCTCAGTCTTCACCCACCAGAACGAGGACAGTAGCAAGACAACCTGGGAGTGGCTGGGCCATACGGCGATCCCTGTAGCAAGATGAAGTTCAGCGCCTTGGCCATCCAATATAATCCTGCCTCAACGTGAAGCCCACCACACCAATCACTGCAAAACCCGCCAGCCACGTACAACAACTACGTGTGTTTACCTCCTATTATTAGTTGCGCGTCTGCGTCTCACGCGGCGACAAGGCACGTGTGGCTGCCTGGGACGCACGGGTGCTCCGTGATCAAGGCGACGCCGCCAGGGGCACTTCTTGCCTCGACACGACGGCCGGCCACATGCACAGGCAAGATGGCGGCAGTAAAGAGCTCGGTATTCTGGACCACATTCTCCGCCGCAACGCGTTTGGGCTGACGCATCTGCGAACAGACACCTCCCTTCTCCATCCGGCTCCTCGAGCAACACGCCTCACGTCCCGAGACGAGCGCGACCAGCTCCTGACGCTGTTGCCCGCGCTGTACCGCAAAGAGTATGGTGACTTGGCCGCTGTCAGTCAGCATGGTACGGCTTGTGTGGAGGAGGAGCTTGACCTGCGGCGGCTCGCCAGCATCCACGGCTGGCTCTGGGTCGCCGGTCTGCCCTTACCGCCGCGTGCTCTGCACCATCAGCTCTTGCTAGGGCGGGAGATCTTTGTCACGGAGCGGATGGACATGCATCTCGTCTGGACAACCGGCCGGATGTTCCTCAAGCCGATCCCGCGCTTCCTCCTGGAGCCAGCCTTCTGGACCCGATACCTCAGCTGTGCAAAATGCGGATGCCCTCCCGACGCGAACAATAACCCCCACACTGCCACCCAGACGGAATGCAAGCGTCGAGAACATCGCCGAGTAGCACTCGGCTTCCTCTACTCCTACGCCGCGCTGCTGTCACACGCGAACGACTTCCTCATGGCCCAAGACAAGCATCTGCTGCCGTCCGAGGTAGCGTGGTGTGGGTGGCGGATGCTTGTCGATCAGCTAGACGCCGAACGCATCCACCCATATATCGACCGCCGCTTCGTCCACGGGGAGCTGCGTCTAAGTCGCTTAAACAAGATCTATACCGTCGCTCGGACGCCAATGCGCGGGTATATGGCTCGCTGGGATCGGTACGACGCCTTCTTCTAAGATCACTTCGCTTGGCTGGCTAGCACAACGGTGTACATCGCCATTGTCCTGACCGCCATGCAGGTCGGGCTGGCGACCGAATTCCTGGGGCACAATCACGCGTTCTAGTCCGCGAGCTCCTCGGCTCACAGTCATTCCATCTCCTGGCAGGCCCTGAGCTGCTTCAGGAAATGGTGACGTCTCTTTCTTCTTTGAGAAGAGATACCAGAATAAAAGAACGCCCACTGATCGTATGGGAGCCTGCGCCTCTTTCCTGCAAAAAGGAGCTCCTGGACGAACATATCCAAGCCTGCAGGTTCGTAGATATGTTTTCACCTAACCAGGATGAGCTTAGAGCTTTGATGCAAGATGGTGAACCTGGCCAATCATTACTTTTCTCACGAGAGACCGTCGAGCGAGGCGCGAGATTATTTCTCGATGCTGGTATTGGACCAGAGAAACAAGGGCTCGTGGTTATTCGCTGCGGCGAGCATGGCTGCCTAACTCTATCGGAGAGCACCGGGGCTATTTGGCCACCACCTTTCTACGAGTCTACATCACCCCGTATCGCAGATACCACTGGCGCAGGAAATTCCCTCCTTGGGGGTTTTACTGTGAGGTGGCTGCAAACAGGAGATGTGAGAGAAGCGGCCATCCTCGGTTCCGTAGCATCGAGTTTTGCTCTAGAGCAAATCGGTCTCCCCGTGTTTCCTCCGGCGACTTCAACAGCGGAAGAAACTTGGAACGGAGCCCATGTTTCTACACGTCTTGGAGAATATAGGAGGAAATTATCAGCCGCGCAAAATGGGATACCGTGAAGCATCATAGCTTTCTTGTAGAGCAAATACTCTGCCTACGATTCGGCAAAGTCTGGGCTAAGGCATATTGCATTTACGTCTCGTAGAGGTTATGGTAGTATCACATGTACATTACTGCCGCGCTACCGCATCGGAGCGGGAGCTGAGCAGCCCCGAGAAGCAGCAATGGTCGGCTTGTCACTACTGCGTCAGTGCAGGGACCACGCAGCTCTGAAGTATGGCCGCTACGGCGATGGCTTGCTGTGACGGTGAATGATGTTCAATGCCATCAAATGGAACGAGCGAGGAGTAGCGTCGCACCATAACTCCCTGTGAGCTCAGTAACACCACCTGGCTGACCGCTGACTGGCGACTTAGCAGGGCGTAAGGACAGCACAAAAGGCTGTTCAATGTCACCCAATGGCCACCCAGCGGAAGGTAAGGGAAAGGGGTCGATAAGCGTTACGTACGAACGAGTGTACGGACCACCTAGTGTTCTTGCATACCTGGGCATTTGAGTTATCTCGCGAGTTTAGGCCTTTTTGACTCACTCGCGTGAGTCGGGGTCAAGTCAAGACTCACTCGCGAGTGTACTCAAACTCAAAGTTAACTCATAAGCTCTGGTCACATGACATGGCTTTTGTTGCATTCTACGCACCGCTCCCATTATAAACATTTCTCAAGTGAGCAGATTGTTTTTAATCTACGTATTCGCTAGCCTCTATGTCAACATCACCACTACCTATATCTGGATCACATACTAAGCCAGGCCCGCCATGTCGGCTTCCTACGATATGCCCATTCCGCAGCCAGTTACCAACACACTCGACCTCTTCTATCGTTTCGCACGTTATGGAGAGCCGGTCCCACGAGGTCGTCCTACGTGCTCCGGAGAAAGTACGTTCAGGCTCCGTCGACTGCGGGCTGATCGAGAGTGTGTCAATCGCCATGCGGCGAAAACTCGAAAACTGCCTTCGTTGTTCCACCCGACACCACCATTTGGTGTACAATCAATCTTGGTAGCCGGCGCATTTACAAATGAGTCCAAGTCATCCCCGTTCGCCGCCGTTCCTGTGTCAACCTCCATCTCCTGCAGCAATCCTTTTTAGCGTCGATTCATTACTCAGCTTCAGGCCATCCAACATAGCTATGCACGCAAGGAGACTATGTGATGCACATTATGCAGACATGTTTTTTGCTTCTTAGAAAACAGTCATTTGTGGCTGCTCGGCGTTGCTTGTCTGTCAACCACAAATAACAAATGGCGGATACGAAAGCCGAACTATGGAAGAAAATAGACACCGCAGAAGACTGCCAATTGACCTAGAGTCCGGCCATTAGTCAACGAAAATCGTAAAATCAGGTGGTACACTAATGGGCAAAATGCGCTTCTAATTTTAGTAAAGCATTTAATTTTCTAACTAATTTTGATAGAACTAAAAACCTATTAAAATTTCTCGAAGTGACCTTAAAATGAAGGTAAAACTCATCTTAATGCTTCTAAGCCTCACCATCATTTTTTTCTCGGTCGCAATA